>JANAVB010017196.1:1570528-1825528 GCA_029216955.1 Iris pallida | reverse complement strand
AATTCCTTACACACCGGCACATTTCAGCACAATTAGTATTAAAGGAAATGAAATCCTTTCTTTTCCACTTACTTAACTCTCTGTACACTCATTCTTTTAAATAGGAATAGATTTTTCCATTCAATACTCATTACTCACTCACTCATTTATTCCACTCTCACAGCACACTTTCGTTATTTTTGAGCTTTTAATGATAAAGCTCTCTCTCTCTCCCTGGAACGTTTCTGACCGAGCCGAAACGACCGCCTCCTCGGCTTCCTTCCGCCGGCGCCCCTTCGGATTCTGGTAACCCCCGTTTCCCTTCACCTATATAATCCCCATCACCACCATTCTTCCATCACCACAATCCCCACTCTCATCTCCCATTCGTGCCCTAATTTTCTCCAAACTCCCGGAGCTTCCTCCCGTTCCCGTCGGCCTCCGTCGACCTCGGCGACCCCGCGCCCAGCCACCCAGGGCCGAGCGCCGCTCTCCGGTGCCGTTTCCGGCCGACCCCGTGTGGCCGACCCCCCGCGCGCCGTTTCCCGGCCGCGTCCAGCTGCTGCCCGGCGAGTTCCCGTGTGGCTCCGTGACCCGAGCCCGAAACGCTGTCCGTGTGTTCTTTTTCTCTAATATTAATATCTGAGAGCTCTAGCCGAGCAACCCAAGGAATAATTCCGTTTTCCTGTTTCCATTTTTCATAGTCTATGATGAGATTTGGTCCCCGATTTTCCCCGAGAAATCGGTAATTCTTAGACATGGCATTTTGGACTTTCCGAAATCTTTCGGAAACGTTCTGTCGATTTCGGAATAGTTTCTGTGGATTTTTCTTTGTGTTCTATTGGTTTTGGTTGGTTCTGTGAATCTAAATTCAGATTTTCCGAATAATAGTATTCTGGTTATTTATGTTGTAGTATTTTTTTGAATTCGTTTCGAAAATATTTTGGGAATATAATTTATATATATAAATGGGTTTCCCGGATATGGGACTTATATTGGTGATTGTGACACATTTTCCCAGTTTTGGGTTATCCCAAATATAGAGGAGGTGCTGTCCAAATTTTTATAAAAATTATACAAATGGATTTCAAATCGATTTTCGAAAATATTTATAAATTGAATTTTTGGGCGACGACCGTACTGGTCCATGGGCCCTAGCTAAATGCAAACGAAACCGGGGTTTCCGGACGTTGAGGCATTAGCTATTTTGACGATTGGACCAAAGTCTGAGACTCGAAATTAATTTAATTTAATTTAATTACTAGTTTTATTTTGTGATTAATTTGTAGGATAATTTTTAGAGATTAACAAATATTTTTCTTCTTATTTAAATTCATGTAAAATGGTCTGTAAGGGCATAAGCCCATTTATTTCTGTTGTGTGCAATTTGTAATAGTTTAGTATTCTTTTATTTTGTTTTCTGGCTAATGTTCTGTCGTGAATGCGTAATAAAATATAATAAATTATTTATTTTACAAAAAGAAAATAATAATGTTTCATCACATTACAATTTCAACTTTGTAATATTTAATTCATGCTTTTCTCATTTAAAGAAAAAAAATGTAGTTTTATTATATAATTATAAAAATACCAAGTTTCGCCAATAAACCGATAAATACAAAGTTTTCTTGAAATTAAATATAAAGTGATTTTTCCTTCATAATTAAATATAACGCACCAGAAAATCGAGTTTTTGCTTGTGATAGTATAATAAAGATTAAAAAATTGACTAGGACAAATTTAGAGATTGTAACTAGCACATATCGCATGGGAACTTTGGAAATCTAAGGCAGACTTCTCGATTGTAGGATTTCGAGGACAAGTTTGATTCCAATCTCGGAGACATTCCCCAATCCAGTCAAACCAAGGCAAGTACATTTTGTGTTAGTTTACCAATTATTTAGTAATCGTTTTATTGCAAGTTTAAACCACGATACAACACGGAACTCTCTCTGAGAGCATTGACTGATTAACTGTTGGGTACTGGGGGAGTAGTGTAATGAGTATGACCACATCCAAAGTAGTATAATGACTGTGTTAGCTTACCCCTCATACACACGAGGATAAGTCATATCGTATCAATAGGATACAACTGTACAATCCAATCCGGTCATATTCATTGCCTATTCACATCACAATGTTTTAACTGCTGAAAAATTATTTATTTCAAATTGTTTAAAAGTGCATAACTCTATTATTATTTCAATTGTTGGATTATCATGAAGTGTACTTTGCACCTTTCCTGACTGGATTTTCCGTAGGTACTATGGACGATACTGAGCTATTGATAAGTAGCTACTATGACCCTGAGCTGTACCCGGCTGTTCTACCAGAGGATGATGATGAGGAGACTGCTAATTAGATTTATTTCCAGTTTATGATTATGTAGAAAACAAATATTTTATTTCAGTTGTGGTTTGTATTTGAAACTTTGTGTTGGACAAGTCTTTAATTATCAAAGTATTAAAAGTTGTGGCAATTAGAATTGTGTTGTTGATTACCTGCCTGAGTGATACAGCTTACTGCCGCCGTCTCAACAACGGTGCAGGATGTACATGATCCGATTCGACCCAAGAAATTGGGACCGGGTCGTGACATGTTTTTAGTGGTGGCCCATGCAGGTTGAACAATCAGACAACTTAGGAAAACCTATATAGAGAAAATTAGAACACTAGAACCACAACATAGGACTAAAATATATATATTAAATATTTTTGTTTGATTATAGACTGGTAGACTACCTTGCTTATGTTTATATCCTAAACCTTCCAGAGAATGGCCACTGACAAGACCAACCCTATTGGCGATGAGGTGTCATCCCCCGATCATACCCCACCTCTTCAACCAAGTCCGGGTTTTACACCCCATCAGCTGACCGACCGTCCCCAAAATACACCCTGTGGGATGTATACTGCTACAACGGCGGATCCATCATCTTTCCAGACTGAGCTGCAGCCCCTGTGGAAGTACCCACTCCAGCTGCCCCATCGGTGCCTGTGGACCCCACCGACCTCGTAGGTCTGCTACGAGGAGTGCTAGAAGCCCAGAGAGCTCAAACGGAAGCTCATCAAGAGCAAACCGCGATTATGAGGGAAAGCATGGAGAATGCTCATAACGTGGCTATGACTGCTCTGGGGAGAGGAGAAGCAGCTCAACTTGAACCAAGGCCTGCCAAGGTAAACATAAATCTAAGGGATTAATTTATGTAACATTAAGGCCATTTAAATTAATGGGGATCATATTGTTAAGGTGGGCGATATTGAGAGTTTCAAGAAGCAGAACCCTCGACCCTTCAAGGGAACCGAGGGAATCGTTTATGCCGACGAATGGCTCGACAGCATGGAGCGTCTCCTAAGCGTTGCTCGACTTCCAGAAGACCTCAAGGCCGAAGCAGTAGAACTCCAACTGCAAAATATAGCAAGCACCTGGTATCGGAATGAACCCCGACTTCAGGACAAGCAGCTTAACTGGAATAGCTTCAAGAGGTTGTTCCAGAGGAAGTTCTTCCCAACATCAGAGTTGCAGGAGATGGAAAGGCAATTTCAGAACCTGAAGCAAGAAATATGACTGTTGGAGAATATACGGCAGAATTCGGCTAACTCAGCCGTTTTGCCAAGAATTTGGTAGCTGACCCTGATGATCGTGCTGAAAGGTTCAGATATGGTCTGAGAGAAGAGGTCTGCACCCATGTGATCTCAGGCGGTGCTAAGACTTATGAAAGGATCCTGGAGCGAGCTCAGGATATAGAGAAGAGTCAACCCACTCGCTCAAAAAGGGATTATCCTAGAACTAACAACTTCCAGGGTAATCAGAAGAAGCCCAACAACAACAACAACAGGCTTTCGCACCACCAGCAGACGAGAAACAATGATAGAGCACCTCAGAGGCAGATCCCTGTCTGTGATTTTGTAAGAGGCCAGGACATCAGTCGAATATATGCAGAAAGAGGCTAGGACACTGTCTAGTCTATGGGTCTGCCACCCACCAAGTAAAGGACTGTCCCTCATCGATCTACCGGACTGGAGCAACTCAACAGAAAGGTCCTCTACCCACTCAACAACAACAGTTTGGGCAGCATCAACAGAAGACTGGGCGAGCTTTTGCCCTAGCAGCAGATGAGGCAGAGCCGGAGCAGGAACCAACTGCGGATGTTATAACAGGTTCCATTTATGTGTATTCCTATCCTGCCTTAGCCTTATTTGATTCAGGTGCATCACACAGTTTCATAGCAACAAAATTCATCTCTGCACACCACATAGTTATGGGTTTTAGCAAGAAGATATGTAGGGTTATGACCGGTGGTGGACCCCTACCCATCATGGAGACCTGTAACTGTCCCATAAATATATCAGGCCACCAGTTCATAGTACCTTTTCTTATGATGCCCTTACCCAACTATGATGTAGTCCTAGGGATGGACTGGTTGAGTAAGCAGCATGCACTGATAGATTGTCACAGAGGATGTGTAGTCTTCAGCCCACCTGGAGAGCCGAAGTTTGAAATCTCTCGAACTTCGGAGGATATGGAGTGTGTTACCTACACCTCTATCACAGAAGAACCCGGACCTCCCCATCCTATCATAGCAGAATTTATGGACGTATTCCCTGATAGTCTTTCCGGGTTACCCCCAGATCGAGACATAGAGTTCACCATTGACCTAGTCTCCGGCTCTTCCCCTATTTCTAAGGGATGCTACAGAGTCAACCCGAAGGAGGCAAAGGAGATAAAGGATCAGATCAATGAACTGAAGGCTTTGGGATTTATACGAGACGGAGCTTCATCCTGGGGAGCACATGTCTTATTTGTGCCCAAAAAGGACGGAACAGTACGAATGTGCATCGACTACCGGGCGCTGAACAACCTCACCATAAAAAACAAGTACCCTCTATCCCGGATTGATGACCTGTTTGATCAACTGAGTGGAGCTAAGGTGTTTTCGAAGATTGACCTCAGATCTGGTTATCATCAAATCAGGGTCCAGAAGGAAGATATTCCCAAGACGGCGTTCAACACCAAGTATGGGCAGTTTGAATTCTTGGTCATGTCGTTTGGGCTGACGAATGCTCCTGCTGTATTCATGAACCTTATGAACATGGTTTTCCATGAATACCTGGATCAGTTTGTTGTTGTCTTCATCGATGACATCCTGATCTACTCGAAGACTGAAGAGGAGCATGAAGAGCACCTCAGGAAAGTTCTGGGAACTTTGAGGAAGGAGAAGCTCTACGGTAGGCTATCTAAATATGAATTCTTCTTAGACAAGGTGGATTTTCTGGGCCATGTTGTCACAGGAGAAGGAATTTCGGTGGATCCAAAGAAGATAGCTACCATAGAGAAGTGGAGTACACCAAGTTCTGTTGCTGAAATCAGAAGTTTCTTGGGCTTAGCTGGCTACTACCGAAAATTTGTGAAGGACTTCGCCAGGATTGCTGAGCCGATGACGAAGCTCACAAGGAAGAATGAAGAGTTTGTATGGACTGAAGCTTGCCAAGCAGCATTTGAGAAACTGAAGAAGAGGCTTACAACATCACCGATACTTGCGCTACCCGCAGGTACCAGCGGTTTCTCAATCTACAGTGATGCCTCTGGAAAAGGACTGGGTTGCGTTCTTCAACAACATGGAAAAGTGATTGCTTACGCATCTAGGCAATTACGGACTCATGAGAAGAACTATCCCACACATGATCTGGAGCTTGCTGCAGTCATCTTTGCTTTGAAGCTATGGAAGCATTATCTCTATGGAGAGAGTGGAAATATTTACAGACCATAAAAGTCTGAAATATGTTTTCACTCAGAAGGAGTTGAACATGAGACAAAGAAGATGGCTGGAGCTGATGAAAGATTTTGACATCGACTTGCAGTACCATCCGGGTAAGGCTAATGTGGTTGCAGATGCACTTAGTCGATACCCAGTGGCGATGTTCTTAACTAAGGAGCGGCACTTGTTGGAGGATATAGAGAAGCTTGGTCTGGAGATTGTACTGCCTGAGGAAAAGATGAAGGATCTGGGGCGAGAAGCTATTTTACCTGGAGCTGAATCAACCATAATGCAGTTGCAAGTAAGCTCGAGTCTGGTGGATAAAGTCAAGGAGACGCAGTTTCAAGACGAGGCACTTTGCAAACTCAGAGATCAAGTATTGGCAAGAACACTTGAAGGATTCTCTATCGCCAGTGACGGAGCATTAAAGAATGGTACGAGGCTGTGTGTACCATCTGGCGATTTGAGAAATGAGCTGATGTAAGAAGCACACCAGTCGCAGTATTCCATACATCCTGGAGCTAACAAGATGTATCGAGATATGTGTACCATTATTTGGTGGTATGGAATGAAGAAGGATGTATCCAGATTTGTGGCTAGATGCTCGATTTGTCAACAAGTAAAGGCTAGCAGACAGAGACCCGCAGGACTTCTACAGCCGCTGGATATTCCGGAGTGGAAGTGGAAGCATATAACGATGGACTTTGTGTCAAGATTGCCTCGATCCCAAGGAGGGAAGGACGCCATTTGGGTTATTGTGGACCGACTGACTAAGTCAGATCATTTTATCCCCTTAAAGGTTGGTCTATCCACCGAAAAGTTGGCAGTACTGTACATGAGATACATCTGCCGGATTCATGGAGTACCGGTAAGTATTGTATCTGACCGAGATACTAGATTTACCTCTCACTTTTGGAAGAGTTTGCGTGACAGCTTGGGAACAAAACTGAAGATCAGCACATCCTACCATCCCCAAACTGACGGACAATCAGAGAGGACAATCCAGACGCTTGAAAACATGTTGAGATCTTGCGTCTTGTAATTTAGAGGGTCTTGGAAAGACCATTTGCATTTGGTAGAGTTCTCTTACAACAACAACTACCAAGCTAGCATCGGTATGATACTATTTGAAGCTCTTTATGGACGTCATTGCCGCACTCCACTTGCTTAGGACGACGTAGGAGAAAGAGTACTGTTTGGACCTGAAATGGTGACTGATACAGCAGAGAATATAAAGGTGATCAGGGACAAGCTCAGGATTGCCCAAGACAGAGAGAAGCATTGGGAAGATAGCAGTCGTCGACCACTGGAGTTTAAAGAAGGAGATAGTGTCTTTGTGAAGATTTCACCTACCAGAGGAACTATCCGATTTGGCAGAGCTGGAAAGTTGAGTCCCAGATATATCGGACCATTTGAAGTTTTGAGTCGAGTTGGAGAAGTAGCCTATCGGTTAGCTCTACCAGCTAATTTTGAGGGCGTGCACAACGTCTTCCACGTTTCGCAGCTCAGACGCTACATCCCGGATCCGAGCCACATCTTGGACCATTCAGAGCTAGAGATTGGACCCAGCCTCACCATGCCAGAGAAGCCAGTGGCGATTTTGGACAGAGACGAGAAGAGGACCAGAACTTCGGTGACTCCCATAGTCAGAGTTATGTGGAGGCACAACTCTCCAGACGAGTCTACCTGGGAACGAGAAGATGAGATGCGGGAGCAGTACCCGTACTTGTTTGAGACCTGAGGTAATTCCTAACCCTATCTTTTAATTTCGAGGACGAAATTTTCTAAGGAGGGAAGGTTGTGAAACCCGTAAAATTTAGATTGCATATTTAAATTATAATTGTGTTGTTAAATAAAATTTTGCTAAAATAATATTATTATTAATTAATTAGTGAATTTATGAAAAGTATTTTCAAAATAAAATAATTGGGTTTTTGATTTTTTTCGAATCCAGACCCGTTCCCATTTCCGAAATCCGGTTCGAAATTAATTCCGAAACCGAACTCGGTTTCCTATATAATTCATAAGTTAATTATTTATATAATATATTTTTTTTCCTAATCCTTTCATTAATATTCTTTCCACTCATTTAATTCCTTACACACCGGCACATTTCAACACAATTAGTATTAAAGGAAATGAAATCCTTTCTTTTCCACTTACTTAACTCTCTGTACACTCATTCTTTTAAATAGGAATGGATTTTTCCATTCAATACTCATTACTCACTCACTTACTTATTCCACTCTCACAGCACACTTTCGTTTATTTTTGAGCTTTTAATGATAAAGCTCTCTCTCTCCCTGGAACGTTTCTGATCGAGCCGAAACGACCGCCTCTTCGGCTCCCTTCCACCGGCGCCCCTTCGGATTCCGGTAACCCCCGTTTCCCTTCACCTATATAATCCCCATCACCACCATTCTTCCATCACCACCATCCCCACTCTCATCTCCCATCCGTGCCCTAATTTTCTCCAAACTCCCGGAGCTTCCTCCCGTTCCCGCCGGCCTCCGTCGACCTCGGTGACCCCGTGCCCAGCCACCCAGGGCCGAGCGCCGCACTCCGGTACCGTTTCCGGCCGACCCCGCATGGCCGACCCCCTGCGCGCCGTTTCCCGGCCGCGTCCAGCTGCTGCCCCGACGAGTCCCCGTGTGGCTCCGTGACCCGAGCCCGAGACGCTGTCCGTGTGTTCTTTTTCTCTAATATTAATATCTGAGAGCTCTGGCCGAGCAACCCAAGGTATAATTCCGTTTTCCCGTTTCCATTTTTCATAGTCTATGATGAGATTTGGTCCCCGATTTTCCTCGAGAAATCGGTAATTCTTAGACATGGCATTTTTGGACTTTTCGAAATCTTTCGGAAACGTTTTGTCGGTTTCGAAATAGTTTCTGTGGATTTTTCTTTGTGTTCTGTTGGTTTTGGTCGGTTCTGTGGATTTAAATTCGGATTTTTCGAATAATAGTATTCTGGTTATTTATGCTGTGGTATTTTTCTGAATTCGTTTCGAAAATATTTTGGGAATATAATTTATATATATAAATGGGTTTCCCGGGTATGGGACTTATATTGGTGATTGTTACACATTTTCCCAGTTTTGGGTTATCCCAAATATAGAGGAGGTGCTGTCCAAATTTTTCTAAAAATTATACAAATGGATTTCAAATCGATTTTCGAAAATATTTATAAATTGGATTTTTGGGCGACGACCGTACTGGTCCATGGGCCCTAGCTAAATTCAAACGAAACCGGAGTTTTCGGACGTTGAGGCATTAGCTATTTTGACGATTGGACCAAAGTCTGAGACTCAAAATTAATTTAATTTAATTTAATTACTAGTTTTATTTTGTGATTAATTTGTAGGATAAATTTTAGAGACTAACAAATGTTTTTCTTCTTATTTAAATTCATGTAAAATGGTCTGTAAGGGCATAAGCCCATTTATTTCTATTGTGTGCAATTTGTAATAGTTTAGTATTCTTTTATTTTGTTTTCTGGCTAATGTTCTGTCGTGAATGCGTAATAAAATATAATAAATTATTTATTTTACAAAAAGAAAATAATAATGTTTCATCACATTACAATTTCAACTTTGTAATATTTAATTCATGCTTTTCTCATTTAAAGAAAAAAAATATAGTTTTATTATATAATTATAAAAATACCAAGTTTCGCCAATAAACCGATAAATACAAAGTTTTTCCGAAATTAAATATAAAGTGATTTTTCCTTCATAATTAAATGTAACACACCAGAAAATCGAGTTTTTGCTTGTGATAGTACAATAAAGATTAAAAAATCGACTAGGACAAATTTAGAGATTGTAACTAGCACATATAGCATGGGAACTTTGGAAATCTAAGACAGGCTTTTCGATTGTAGGATTTCGAGGACAAGTTTGATTCCAATCTCGGAGACATTCCCCAATCTAGTCAAACCAAGGCAAGTATATTTTGTGTTAGTTTACCAATTATTTATTAATCGTTTTATTGCAAGTTTAAACCACGATGCAACACGGAACTCTCTCTGAGAGCATTGACTGATTAACTGTTGGGTACTGGAGGAGTAGTGTAATGAGTATGACCACATCCAAAGTAGTATAATGACTGTGTTAGCTTACCCTTCATACACACGAGGATAAGCCATATCGTATCAATATGATACAACTGTACAACCCAATCCGGTCATATTCATTGCCTATTCACATTACAATGTTTTAACTGCTGGAAAATTATTTATTTCAAATTGTTTAAAAGTGCATAACTATATTATTATTTCAATTGTTGGATTATCATGAAGTGTACTTTGCTCCTTTCCTGACTGGATTCCCCGTAGGTACTATGGACGATACTGAGCTATTGATAAGTAGCTACTATGACCCTGAGCTGTACCCGGCTATTCTACTAGAGGATGATGATGAGGAGACTGCTAATTAGATTTATTTCCAGTTTATGCTTATGTGGAAAACAAATATTTTATTTCAGTTGTGGTTTGTATTTGAAACTTTGCGTTGGACAAGTCTTTAATTATCAAAGTATTAAAAGTTGTGGCAATTAGAATTGTGTTGTTGATTACCTGCATGAGTGATACAGCTTACTGTCGCCGTCTCAACAACGGTGCAGGCTGGACATGATCCGATTCGACCCAAGAAATTGGGACCGGGTCATGACACCTGGTGTGCTGCGAGGTTATGAAAAGTCATGATTATTCAATAGCCATGTTCGAGGTGTAGGATCCGAAGTCGCGGGAAAATAGGATTATGAAAACTTTCACGATTAGTGATGACACAAAAGGAAATTTGCGGAGAGTAGACACTTATACTATATTTTTAGAAAATACTTATATTACTTTGAAAAATAGAATTTATTATAAGAATATGTTTTTAGATAAATAGTTGAAAAATAAAAATCGATATTAGACTAAAACTCTAGGTTTTGCAAAAATAGAGAAATTTTTTTATTTCATTTCCTAAAATACTTTATAGTACTAGAAAATTTATTTTATATATATATATATATATATATATATATATATATATATATATATATATATATATATATATATATATATATATATATGATTGAAAGATACCACAATAATAATATTTACGTCCAGGCCATATCTATAGTATCATAAAATATTATAATATACTTTTAGATAAATAATCAAGATTTATACATTTATCATATAAACATGAATAGTACACATACTAATTTTCAAAGAGTAATATATACTAACTTAATTTCTAACAGTAGTGAGTCTGTTGCTAGACTTTTATAGAAAATAATAAAATGTACATATAATAATTAATAATAATAATAACAAAAATAAAAGAAACTAAATAAGGGAACAAAACAACACTCGCAGAAAAGAATAAACAAAGAAAGAAAAAAATAAACTAAATAATAATCCCAATACTTATTAATAAATCATATATATATATATATATATATATATATATATATATATATATATATATATATATATATATATATATATATATATATATACTATTGCTCTCCCAGAGTAATAAAACAAAAGATATTTATAGAGAGAGAGAGATGGGGAGATCAAAGTGAAGAGGGAAGAAGAGTGGGAGTGAGAGGAAGCGGGTGATGGAGGAGAGAGATCGGGAGAGGATGAGGGGCTAAGGAGGCGGCGCTGGTCTCGGTTGTGCGGTCGCGGGACAGGGGCGGCGATGGGTCTCCGGAGTGCGGCACAACGAGGCAGCAGCCCAACTGCGGTCGTGGTGGCGCGATTAGGTTGGAGGAGGGAGCAGCGGAGGCTGCGATGCTCCGACGCTGCGGGGAGGAGGACCCGGTCGCCGACTCGCCACGGCGGAGGATCCGCGCGCGGCCGAGTAAGTTTTGGGCTTTCTCGATGGTGGTGGTGGTGATGAACTTTGGGGTGGCTGTATGGACGGTCGGTCGTGGTGGCGGTGGCTTGTTAATTAAATAAAATTTTTTTTCTCTTTTTCTCTTTTCTTTGGTTGGTGGTGGTCTTGGAGGGAGCGGCCGGCGGCGTCGGTTTTATCGAGGTGGCCGGAGCCAGGGGAGAGAAGGAAACGGTGTGGGTGTTTCTTGGAGTTGGGGGTCCGGGCCTGTGGGGTGTTGGTGATCTAGTTCGTGGTCGTGGAGGCGTTCCGTTGGGTGGACGTGGGTGAAGTCAGGCGGAGGAGTCGAGGTAATCTGGCGGTCGTTGTCGGGTGGACGGGGCGGTGACAGTGGAAAGGCCGGGGTGGCCGAAATTATTAGGCTGGAGTGGTGGTGAAGGTAGTTGTGGTTTGCCATCGGGAAGGAGAGGTTGGCTGCGGTTTTGGTGGATGAGGCTTGGGGTTGGAAACGACGGTGGATGTGGTACGGAGAAGACGGGTTGGTTGGGTAAGGTTGATGACAGTGATGGTTGTGGCAGCGGTGGTTGTGGACATGGTGGTGGCGAAGGAGATGGCGAAGGGTTTGACCGGGGCTGGTGTCGACAGGGTTAGGATAGATTTAGGGATTAGGTATTTGATTGTGTCGGGTCTGTCGACACGGAGAGGATGAAATTGTATATATAAAATGTGGAATAAGAATTTGGATGGGGGGAACATTGACACGATGCACGTACGTATATTTGTGGAGAAATTTTTGGTGTGGAGTTTTATGGGAGAAAGAAGCAGTGAGCCTCTCCTTATATAGGAGGTGGTCTCCTAGATTGATAATGATTAGGAAAATTCAAAACCCCTTTAGATATCTCACTCTTACTTTAAATCAAGTTTAAATCAATTTGAGAAATCAAAAATCAATTTTAAATCAAATTTATATTTATATAAAGCTTATCTATAAGTTTAAACTATTTTAAAAATATTTCCATAAAAATAATAATTTAAATTTAAATTGCCAAAAATGTTAAGCATTAGATTCACGAATTTCAAAATATCTTTATGATAAATAATAAAAAAAATTAATTTCAAAAATTAGTATAAATATTTTAAATAGTAATAGGAAATATCTTTAAAATACATTTTTAATAATTTAGATAATTTTTTTGAAAATAAACATAATATTCAAATATTTAAAATACCTTCTTGCTAAATAATTTATTATAAATAATAAAAATAAATTTTGAAAATAAACATGAAATAATTTTCATGTGCTTTACACGAGTAGAATCTTCACATAAATCTAGTTTTCTAAATTATCACTATTAAAATAAGATAGCCTTTTATAAATAACTAAAATAATAAGTTTTAGCAACCTCGGTAGATACTTTTCATAACTTTTAATAAAAATAATTATTATATATATTATTTTGAACCATCACCGATAATAAAATTAAAAACCATTTTTCTAAAAATATGTACCTCGCACATATTCGTACTCGACGAGTAAAAAATGCAAATTCCCGCACGACGTACAATACGACAATGCGACGTATAAATACAAAAAAAAAGTCAGTACTAAAAATATAGTAGAAATTTAGGGATTTTACATATATATATATATATATATATATATATATATATATATATATATATATATATATATATATATATATATATATATATAGTAGAGAGTGAGATGGAGGGGAAGATGGATGAGTAATAGCAGCAGCTGTTGGGGGGGGGGAATAGGTAGAGCTGTCAAAATGGGCTAAGCCCGTTGGGCCGGCCCGCCCCGCCCCGCCCGCCAAAAAGGTGGGTTGGGCCGAGCATTTAGGAGCCCGCCAAACAGGCGAGCCTAGGTGGGCTGGCCCGCTAGTAGCCCGCCCCGCGGTGGGCTAGCCCGCGGGCCAAGTGGGTTGGCCCGCCATCTATTTTTTAATAAAAATTTTAATTTTTTTATTTAGCACATATATGAGATATGTATTATAAATGATAAAAATTCTCATTTAATGCAAGTAATGACGTATAAAATATTAAATTTGGTTATTTATTTACATGAATGAAGGTGTTTTAAAGAAATATCTACTATTATAATGTTTCTTGTATTTTACTTGTAATTTGATGCATATGAGAGTGAGTATAAAATATTATATATGATTTTTTTTCTTTTAAGAAACTAAATAATAATTAAAAATTAAAAAAAATTAAGCGGGCCGGCCCGCCTAGCCCGTGGCCCGCCGGTGGGTTGGGCTGGGTTGGAATTTTTCCAGCCCGCCAAAATGGTGGGTCGGCCCGGCCCGCCCCGCCAAATGGTGGGTTATGGTGGGTTACGGGCCGGCCCGCCCCGCCGGCCCGTCTTGACAGCTATAGGAATAGGGGCTGCTGCCCCACCACTAAACAACAGCAGTAGCAGCATAAATAGCAACAGCAGCATAAATAGCAGCAGCATCATATAGCAGCAGCAGCATTAAAAGCAGCAGCAACACCCCCCCATTTCACCCATTGACCCCCCATATATAACCCTCTATATAGCCCTCTGTATAACCCCATATATAGCCCTCTATATAACCCCCTATATTGCCCTATATGTGTGTGTGAGTTTGGGTATTAGTTTAGAGAGTTAGTAAATATTAGATTAGTATTTAAGTTAGCTTGATCTTAGTAAGGTTTTCTAGTTAGAGTTTAGATAGGGATATCTTTTAGGATACCAATTTGGTATCTCAACCTTACTTTTTACCTTAAGGTAATATGAGATTTACCTTTTTGGACTTTCAGATATCAAGATACCATGATACGGTATCGAGATTCTAGAAGAAGGTTAGAATACCATATTAGAGAGTAGGGGAATACTTAGAATGAGGGTAGGAAGGTCTAGAGTCTAAGTTAGAGGCTAAGCTAAGGTTTTACCATGGAAAGGGTAAGAGGGTATGTTATGATAATACCTATTTTCTAACATATGAGTTTACTACTTTAAGATATAATTATAATTAGGATTTTATGGTTGGTAATGGTTAGGAATAGTGGACTTAGACTAGTTTTGACCTTGGTTGACTATTTTGACCAAAAGTTAACCAGAAGTCAACCGTAGCCTAAAATTGACTAGAACTTGACCGAAGTTGACCAGTTGACCCAAAGTCAAATGTTAGTCAACGTTAGTCAAATTTGACCTAGAGTTGACCAAAGTTGACAGTTGACCAGAAATCAACTGTAAGTCAATCATTGACTTAGATTGGCCTAGTTTGACTTGCTTTGACTTGTCTTGATCTAGTTTGACTTGCTTTGACCTAGTTTGACTTAGTATGACTTGATTTTACTTTCAAACCATTATATTGATATAGTATTCCATCTATAGGTCCTCGAGGCATTGTTCTTGGACTCAGTCGACTTATCCATCACATCACAGGCGAGGACATTCTCTGATAACTTTTCTAATCTATGATAACTGTTATAATTCATGTACTTAGTGTAGATATACTTGTTCTTGACACATTGGTCACACTGATTGATATTCATGGATCCCGACAGGAGATGTTGTTTCTTGTTATCTTGGTATATCTTATGCAAGCCCCTTGTAGTTCTTGTGCAGTATATGGATACCAATTTTCGAGGATACTTGCTCCCTTCTCGTAGAATTCCGTATTGTAATGTGTCTTGCTTGGATCCACTCTACCAGTTGGGGGCGGAGGAGTATTAGTGTAGATATGTGGTCAATTCCTATTGTGCACCCATTGTGTATCGATTGATTGTGAGTGTTGATCATACATTCCACGTATGATTAGCCAGGCCTGTTACTATTGTGTAAGTTCCCAAGCCGGCCACATGTTGTAGCAAGTACTCACACACCTAGATAGATGATTATTGATTCTTGTACATGCCATGATCAGTTTTACTTTGCCTTATTCTAGCTCTAAATTTACAGCTTACCTTGCCATGATACTCACATGTACATTTCATGATTTCTTGTATATACTATCTATTTACAGTCTTGTATCTTTTGTCATATCTTGTGAACTGTTGTTAGTTGAGTGTGCTCGTTCCATCCTGACTGGATATGTTGACAAAATATTACAGATGACAGATAAGGAGGATTGTTGTACCTACTATGGTCCGGATTACGTAGAGGGCATAGACTTGGAGACCTTGATTCAGCAGGGCTTAGCTCCGTCCGACGAGCCTCTAGCTTTAGTTTAGTTAGAGTAGATTTTGGACTGGACCTTGTCTCCAGCTTGCTACTTATGTTTATGATATTGGGATTTGTATAACTATATAACTTTGTGACTCTCTTTCTCTTTGTTGAGCTGGATATTGCACTTTGTGATTTATATCTATCTTGATTTAGTGCCATGATTCTTCCTACTAGATTGTGATTGAGTTTATTAGTATTTCATATTATATCCTCCGTGCGGAGATGAAAGGTCATTATATACTGTTTGTTAGCTAGCAGACCTACATCGTTATACGCTATTTTTACGGAGCAGGCTGGGCGCTGTTACGCACTTGTGCCCCTACCTAGGGTGCGGGTCGTGACAGGCGGCGGGGGAGGGGGGACGGGCGGAGGTAGCCGACGGAGGGGGGGCAGAGGGGAGCTGTGGTGGGGGGTGGGTGGTCGGCTGTGGTGGGAGGCCGCGGGGTGGGGGGGCGGAGGTAGCCGCGGTGGGGGGGACGGAGGGGAGCTGTGGTGGGGGGTGGTCGGCTGTAGTGGGAGGCCGTGGGGGTGGGGGACGGAGGGGGCCCGGGGGTGGGGGAGGCCGCGGGGGTGGCGAAGGGGGGATAGAGGACGTGGGGGTGGGGGACGGAGGGGGCCCGGGGTGGGGGAGGCCACGGAGGGGGGGGGGGGAAGGGGGGGTGGGGGGGAGGGGGGCCTGGGATGTGGGGGAGTGGGGGTCGGCGGTGGTGGGAGTGGGGCTCACGGGGGAGGGGTTGTGCAGGGGATGGGGGCCGGGGCGGCGGGAAAGGCTGCGGGGGGAGGGGGAGTTGGCGGGGGTCGGGGGCGTCGGGGTTGGCAGTAGTGGGAGTTGGAGTCGCGGGAGGGTAGTGCATCGGATTGGGGCCGAGGGTGGGAGTTGGGGTCGGCGATGGTGGGTGTGGGGGTCGAAACACACACACACACACACACACACACACACACAAATATATATATATATATATTATATATATATATATATATATATATATATATATATATATATATATATATATATATAAACTTAGTATATACATATAGAGAGGAGTATATATAAACTTTGGACCGAAACCGAATAATAAAATTTACTATATTCAAAACCGAAATCGAACCGAATTTTTTTAAAACCGAAACGAATTTAGTATATTCAAAACCGAAGCCGAAACCAAAACCAAAACCAAAGCCGAATAATCAAAACCAAAACCAAAAAAAAATTAAAAACCAAAACCAAAACCAAAAATGAATAATCAAAACCAAAACCAAAACCTAAACCGAATAATCTAAACCGAAACCAAAACCGGAACCAAAACCAAAACCAAAACCAAAACCAAAACCAAAACAAAAAACAAAACCGAAACCAAAATCCAAACCGAAACCAAAACCAAAACCAAAACCAAAACCAAAACCAAAATTTAGTTGGTGGAGCGAGCCAGAATCCTTTGACGGAGATCGGTATCAGTATCGGTCTCGAACTAAATATGTTTAGTTTCAGATGGAGCCAGAATCCTGTGACGGAGCCAGAATCCTTCGGCATATTCTTGTTTCAGATGACACTCCTAGTTCTTTTCTTTAATGCATCACTCGTCGCCCTGCTGATGGCTAGCACTCGTCGTCGTGGTGCTGGTGGTGCTGGTCGTCGTGGTGGTGGTGGTGGTGGTCGTGGTGATGGTGGTGGTCGTGGTCGTCGTGGTGGTCGTGGTCGCCTTCAGCCTTCCCGGAAGGCGACCCCCGCTAGCGATCCCGACCCGGAGAGTACCCCGGGCACAGAATTATCTCGCCGTCGATCTACCACGGGGATATCGACAGCTTTGTCGAGGGCGTCTCCATCCGCTAGCGGATTCGTTTTGCCAACGGATCCACCAACGGTACCACCAGTTACTGCACAGCGGGCCTCGGAGTGCCCCCGGATTCAGTTACACCCGGTTACTGGCGAGTACATGCGCAGAGTCGCGGATCCTCCGACGTCACCAGAGAGGCTGATGGAAGAGTTTCGACGAGAGCTATGGCCCGCGGGTGAAGCGTAAGTAAATTTAAGTTTATTTAATAAATTTGTTTCATTTATTCAAGTTAATAATCCAGTCGTTGTTCCTTTGTAGATTTTTTCCGTGGGATGCTACCAGGCTTCTAGGGCAGATTATTCGGGCTAACTACCATGGCCCCTACCTCAATTTTTCTGAGGTGCCCCTAGACTTGCAGTACTGCTGGCTCGACGAGATGATGGTATATATATATATATATTTTTTTTTTTGGAGATGATGGTATATATATATATATATATATATATATATATCTTATGATTAATTATTAATTACTCTTTAATCAACTATTTTTTAATATCGTGATAATTGAATTTGTATGTCAAAGGACCTTCTGGTTGCCCCCCCATCGCGAGGAGGGGATACACAATACCTATAAAAGCACCACCGAGAAGAAGATCTGGGATGTGATTTATGACCTTCGAACGGCTCATTCGAAGGAGTGGATCCGATAGGACTACTATGAGCAGCTCTTAGAGAAGATGGATGCTCCTGCCTTCAAGCAGAAATCGAAAAAAAGCGAAAGCGAACCGACGGGCCGCAGGACTACATACGGGAGGATCAAAGCCCCACGCAGCGACGCTTGCAGAATTGGTGAGATATCACAAATTTATTCCACTATCTAATTCGGTACAATTAATATACTTAATTACTTATAGTATAAACACATTCATTTGATAGGCTGCGTATCGTGAGGCCCTTAGTCGGGTTCAACCATCTGCTGTCGAGGAGGTCGACAAAACGACGCCCGTCGGGACTCCCTCTTCTACGACCATTCGCTATGACGACATGTTCGTAGATACCGTCGACTGCTTTAAGAAAGGGCTCATGTATGGAGTCGGCTCCCTGGCGCCGTTGCACGTGACGATTCCAAGATTTCCACCTCCTCCGACAGACGATGATGTGAGGTCCCAGCTTGCGCATCTGAATGAGGTAGTGTCGGACTTGCTGGTGCAGTTGTCCACGTACTTTCTGCGTCCTGCTACTGCTTCCTGTCCGTCTGCTCTCGGTTCGTCTACTGGTGCTGCCGGTCCTTCTTCCGTCGGACGTCTCTCTTTTGACCCTACTGCCCTTATCGTACCGCATTCTGCTGTGACGGCCCTTCTTGACCTGATGTCGCCAGAGTAGCTACACTAAATTCCATACCATGTCTTAGAGGGATTGTCGCCACACCTGGTGGAAGTGTACATGCGTCGGGCGCAGCAGGGAGTACCAACACCATCAGATGATCTAACTCCTCCTCCTCTTTGATGTTTGTATTCGAATATTTTGAAAACTGTTTAAATATTGAATATTTGTGTGTTTTGTGAGGATAATTTGAAATATTGGATAATGTTGACTGTTTTAAATGATTGGTGTATTATTTATGTCGGTTTGTGTTGGTGGATGTTTGGGAATGATCTGTTTTATTTACGTAAGTGGATGTTTGGAATGTTGAATGTTTGAATATTCGGATAATGTTCAATGTTTGGATAATTTGTGTTATTTATGTTGGTGGATGTTGTGTGAACAGGGAATGCTCTGTTTTATGCAAAAAAATTCAAAAAATTCCCAGTTAGCGACGGACCCGTGACTACCAATCGACGGAATATCCGTCGCTAACTGGGACTATTCCAAGTTAGCGATGGATGGCGACTACTCACCGACGGACGATCCGTCGGCAAGGTTCTGGAAATATAAAAAATAACAGAATCAGATCGACGGATATTCCGTCGGTAGGTCGTCGCTAGTAGTCGGTAAAAGTTTGGCGACGGATAATCCGTCACCAAATTCGGGACTGGTCCGCGACGGAGTAGCGACTAATCCTGACGGAGTAGCGGCAGAATATCCGTCGCCACGGTTCTAGAAATATGAAAGATTCACAGAACCGAGTCGACGGATGTACCGCCAATATTCCGTCGCTAGGCTGTCGAACAACAGCGACTATAAGCGACGAGTTAGCAACGAAGATTGCGTATCAGACACTCTCTGATACGCGTTTACCGACCATTCAACGACTGATTAAAGACGGATATTGCGTATCAGATACTCTTTGATACGCAATTACCGACCATTTTAGCGACGGATACAGCCGTCGCTAAGGCGATGTGTCATTAACTTTCTGATACGTGCTTTGACGAAAATCCGTCGGCCATTCGTCGCGAGATGTACGAGTATGCTTGACAAAAATCCGTCACGAAATCGTCGATGGACGACAACTTGGCGACGGATTGTTTTTAGCGACGAGGCTTTTTCCTACGGATGTTTTTGACCAAAAGCCGTCAACCATCCGTCAGTATTACCATTTACCGATGGCAGGGCGACGGATACGGCCGTCGCTAAAGCGATAAATTTTGGTAGTGTGTGTTTTCGTGTTAATTTTTGATGATTGGTTTTCATTGTTCGCTTTCATCGCATATCGCATTCATTCCGAATCTTGAGAGAAAGAGACCGAAGTATGCTAATCGAATGTTGGTGCCAATACAGGAGGACGCATATACATACACAGAGCATGAACAACGCGTGAAGTCTCTCCTTCTCTCAACTAAGATTCATCTTGGTGAGTTGCTTCAACCGGACAAACATTTATCTGTACGCCCTAATAAAAAATGATCTCTTGTCCACTCTGTTGCCTCATCCCTCTGATCAACGATACCACAACAACAAAAGATAAGAGAAGATAAATGAATTGAATTGAATGCTTGATCATGTACGGCTAAACATTTATTTTATATAAATAATTATTTGCTATGTTGCTAGTATGCTATAAAAATGTGGACATGGACAGATAACTTGTACATGTTGAGATGAATAAGAAGGCACGAAATGAACATGTCACATATCTGCTAAGACGTGAAATGAACGCGTCATGACCCGAATACAAATTTGATACATATGATAGAAAGGATAGAGAATGCATTGGTCTCAGATAATTTGTATACAAGAAATCGTCTCTCGGGTGGATTCTTGGGGCGTCTCGAACCACCCGGCCTAGGAGAGATTAGGGCACCTTGATGTAAAAGAGACCTCGCGATCACGGGGGTGTTGAGTCCTTAGCGACGAGCTGAACCAAAGAGTCACATCGGCTAATCACGGGAAATGATCCCGTGGACCATCATGTAGATAGGCCACATGTATAACTAAATGATGAACTTCAATATCTACAAGAATGAAACATGAATGATTCGTTATGCAAATTGTGCTAACATGTCTTATGCAGGGATGGCTGTCGGTGATGGTAAGTTGCTTATGAAAATTCTACTATCATGTTCTTATGAATTGTTAAAAGAAACCTAGAAAGGTAGAAAGATCACTAGTAAGATGTTAGTTCCACATGTTGATTTAGTGCAGAGATTTACGAGCTCGGCCAAAAGCCGCTCGCCAGTACATGATGTGTGCTGACCCACGTTGTGGGCATCCTTTTCAGAAAGCAAAGGAGACAGAGGAATTTCAAGTGAGGCACTGAAGCTCGTCTAGCCCAGTAGAGCTCGTGGATTGCCTCAAGCTTTTTTTTTATTTCCAGTCAAGTTGTAAGTTTCTTTTCCTTTGAAGGTGTCTTTACATTAACAACATGTAATAAAGGGATATGATGTATGGGTATTAAAACTATTTTCAAAAAGAGAGTTTAATGAGAATCATGTAGCCAAGATAAGGTATTTTGAGTTTGCAAAGCTTTGTACTTGTATTTTCTATCAAGTTTATGAATAAAAGAAGTATTTTCATTTCAAATCTTTCGTATCCAAATGTTGGTTTATATATGCTGTGTGCGTGTGTTTTGCTTTGTCTAGTTGTTTTGTGTAGGTACTGGCCTTGTGTAAGCGCAACTTAGGCTTGCACGGTATCACGCCTTAGCGAAGACGAACAATCCCGCAGGGATCAAAGCGAGAACGAACGACCCTAGCAGGATCGGGGCATGACATTGTGTGTGTAGGTGTTCATGAGAGGATGACATGAAGCTTGGGTTTGGTTTATTGGAGTCGGGTTGGGTCAAGGTCGGGCTAGGTGCGATCAATGGCTTAATTTAAGTCATTTATGATCACGGATAAATAAGTTACATGTGGGGGCTCAACTGAATGGGACACAAGTATCAGGTGTGCAGTAGGCTTAATGTGGGTCATGTTCATATTTTGGGTTGACAGGTTTTGGTCGAAATGGTGTCCCCAATGCAAGTCAAAAATAAATGTGACTCTACGGAATGAATCAAAATCAGGTTTGGTGTCAAAAAGTTGTACGATTAAAATGGAGCACAAGGAGGTGCGTTTGACTGGGACACGAAGGTCATGGGTGTAGAATGTCTTGACTAGATCATCCATGTAAAATTGGTTTTGAGAAAATGACTAGTCTTGTGCTCCTAAATTAAAACTCATGGCAAGGTGCATATGATAATAAAAAACAAAAGTGGAAATTCGTTAATAACTAAAAATTCAAAATTAAACGTATTTAAATCCTAATTAATCTTAATCAATTCTAATTAAAATTTAGAGCGCTTGCAACCTATCCACCTTAGAGAATTTTGTCCTCAAAATTTAGACATCTAATATAACAACAAGATATAAAAAGACTGAATAATAATGCATGCATACCTAGCCCCATGAAGAGATGGGGAAAATGCTCACGGATCGCATACTCTTGTTCCCGAGTTGATTCGCCTGGTGCATGATGCCTCCAAGCGACAAGAACTAACGGGATGGTCTGACCCCGCAGAACTTTCTCCATCCGATCCAAGATCTCCACCGGCTGCTTCTCATAAGACAAACTCGGCCCGACAGTGATCTCCGAGTGGTCAAGGATGTGACTAGGATCTGGCACATACCTCCTTAGCTGAGATACGTGGAACATGTCATGAATACCCTATAATGTCTGCGATAAAGCTAACCGATAGGCAACCTCTCTAATCCGTTCTAGCACATCAAAGGGTCCAATGTACCTTGGACTCAGCTTCCTTCTTCCTCCAAACCTGATGGTACCTCTGGTAGGTGAGATCCTCAGGAAGACATGGTCCCCTTTCTTAAACTCTAGGGGTCGACGGGGTGTATCCGCCCAGTGCTTCTGCCAGTCTTGAGCTGCTCTCAAGTGCCCTTGGATTTGCTTCACCTTCTCCACTGTACGAACCAACAACTGTGGTCCGAGTATCTGTCTCTCGCCCACATCACTCCAACGGACTAGAGAACGGCAGTTCCTGCGTATAATGGTTCGAAGGGGGCCATCTTGATACTGGCCTGATAGCTGTTATTGTAGGAAAACTCTACTAGATGCAAGTGGTCCTCCCATTATCTCCCAAAATCTAGCATGCATGCCCTTAACATGTTCTCCAGTGTCTGAAAAGTGTGCTCTGATTACCTATCTGTCTGGGGATGATACGACGTACTAAACTTCAGACGGGTCCCAAGGCTCTCCTGCAGGCTCTGCCAGAAGTACGATGTGAACCTCGAATCTCGGTCAGACACTATACTAACCGGAACTCCATGAAGTCGCACAATCTGCCTCGTATATATCTCAGTTGGGGCTTCTGTAGACTGTCCTACTCTGATGGGCAGAAAGTGAGATGACTTGGTGAGTCGGTCCACTATCACCCAAACTGCATCACGTCCACTCAGACCCTCCGGTAAACCTATAATGAAGTCCATAAATGTGCTTCCATTTCTACTCCAATATCGGAAGTGGCTGGAGCAGTCATGCTGACCTCTGATGCTCAGCCTTGACTTGTTGACACACCAAGCACTTAGCTACAAAGCGGGCTCTCTTTTTCATTCCATGCCACCAGAAGTGATGTCTCAGATCTTTGTACATCTTCGTACCTACTGGGTGGATGGAGTATGCCGAACTGTGCGCCTCCATCATCAGCTCCTGACAAAGCTCTCCATTTGGAACGTAGAGGCGAGCTCCATACCTCAGAGTTTCGTCCTCATGAATGCGTAGTCCCGTCTGCATACCGGCTTCCATCCTATGTCGAAGTCGCTGAAATCTAGCATCTGTCGGCAAGGTAGCTCTGATCCTCTCAACCAACGAAGATTGCACTTGAAGTCTAGCTAACTGGCCATCTGCCCCTGGTAATATCACCTCTATCTCCAACTCTCGCAGCTCCTCCAGTAGATGGCGCTGAGTCGTCAATATATACGCCATAGGCCTCCTGCTCAAGGCATCTGCTACAATATTAGCATTCCTTGGATGGTACTGCAGCTCAATCTCGAAGTCTTTTATTAGCTCCAACCATCGTGTTTGCCTCAGATTCAGATCCTTCTGAGTATAGATATACTTTAAGCTTTTACGGTCTGTGAATATCTCTACCCTTTCTCGATACAAGTAGTGTCTCCAAAGCTTCAGAGCAAAGATAACCGCAGCAAGCGCCAAGTCATAGGTTGGATAATTCTTCTCATGAATCCTCAGTTGTCTCGAAGCATAGGCTACCACCTTCCCATGCTGCATCAAGACGCATCCCAATCCCTTTTCGGATGCATCGCTATAGATCACGATCCTTCCAGTCCGGATGGGATGGTCAGAATATGTGTTGTGGTAAGGCACTTCTTTAACTCATCGAATGCCACCTGGCACTCCTCCGTCTAGATAAACTCCTGCTACTTGCGGATCAAGCGGGTCATCGACAGCGATCCTTGCGAAGTTCTCTATGAACCTCCGTTAATATCCGGCAAGTCCAAGAAAACTTTTTACCTTCGAGAAATTGGGAGGGGTCGACCTTGTCTCTACGGCCGAGATCTTCGCTGGGTCCACAAAGATACCTTCTCCTGAGACAACGTGTCCGAAAAAAGAGACGTGATCCAAAAAGAACTCATACTTGCTCAGCTGGGCATAGAGTCTCTCGCGCCTCAACGTCTCCAACACAATCTGCAGGTGCTTCTCGTGCTCCTCGTGGCTCTTCGAGTACACCAATATGTCATCGATGAACACGACCACGAACTGGTTCAAGTACTAGTGGAACACTCTGTTCATCAGATTCATGAACATAGCAGGTGCATTCATAAATCCAAAAGGCATCACCAGGAACTCGTAGTGACCATAACGAGTCCTGAAGGTTGTCCTTGGAATGTCCTCCTTCTGCACCTTCACTTGATGGTATCTCGATCTCAAGTCGATCTTTGAGAACACCCTGGCTCCAGTCAGTTGGTCGAACAGATCATCGACTCGAGGCAAGGGTTACTTGTTCTTGATGGTCAAGGCATTTAGGCTCTATAGTCAATGTACATTCGGACGGACCCATCCTTCTTTGGCACAAACAATACTGGGACTCTCCAGGGTGATGCACTTGGTTGGATGAACCCTTTGGCATGTAATTCCTCTACCTAAAGCTTCAACTCATCTAGCTCCTTCTGTGCTAACCAGTACATATTAGAAGAGACCGATGCTGCTCTTGGCACAATCTCGATGGAAAACTCCACTTATCTATCAGGTGGAAGACCTAGCAACTCCTCCTGGAAGACGTCCATGAACTCTGCAACGATCGACGGGGGTGCTGCCTCCATCGCCATGTAGACACCGATAGGCTGTCCTACTCCTTGTCCTACGGTCTCTCTCATGAACTCAAACTTCTGACGATCTGGCGGTCTAAAGATGACGCTCCCCTTCCGACAATCTAAGATGGCATGATACTGCCTCAACCAGTCCATCTCTAATACAATGTCGAAATTTGGCATAGGGAACACTGAAAATTGAGCCCTCATCTATCTCCCACATAAACCCACAGAGCATGTCCTATACGTGCTAGTGACTGGAATAATCCCTCTACCCGTTGGAATCTTCCAACTCTTGGGCAAGGGCGAAGTGGCTACTCCTAGACAAGAATCTTCCAACTAGATATGGAAGATAATGTGGCTCCATAATCAACCAGTACAGTAGTTGTAGTGCCCCGTCCCGCTCAGTCAATCGAAGGAATCGAAATGCCAACGGCGTTCGAACTTAGCCTTACAACGGCTGCTCGAAGACTCGCTCGGTCGAGGCAACTCCTCGCTCAGGTGGGATAGTTTCGGTGAACTTGCCTCATCTTAGCCTTCACATAATAAATCATATGTTTTCAACTTGCACAAGTTGGGCTTGATAATAAAATAGATGCATTCACATAGCTAAGGGAATAATCTCGACGGGTCGGAATACGATAGAACATGGAAAAAGGTCCCACGGTCTGCTTAGAAGTCGGCTCAGCGTGCTTTCAAATGACACTCGATCCTTCATCCCGTGGCTTGGGAGAAGGATAGTTGTTATTCGTCACGAAGCTGGGATTAGCCTAAGTCATAGGCATCGCCCGCATGAATACTTGATAAAGCATGCACGGTCCCGACGTCCAAAGGCTTGGCATAGCCTTCGTATGTTTCGTGGGTTAAGTCGTATTGCACGGCTTGTGGCTCAAGTCTAGGCACCCAACAACTTATTTGTTCAAGTCGAACGCGTGCACGGTACGTTCCCTCGATGAGAAGCTTGGCGTAGCCTTTGCTTGTCAAGTCGTTGTCCGAATAAGTTAGACAAGAGTTTTGCTGGGCTATCGAAGCCATTTCTAGCACCGTCCCCTGTTAGCTGCGGTTGTCAAGTCGCATTGTCCTACGAGAACAAGGCTCGTCATATAAAGTTTATGACTTGAGCGATAGTGTTGCCTAGAGAACAAGGTCTGTCTAAGGCACGAGCCACGGTCGGTTTAGTAAAAAGCATGCCATGGACAAAGGAAGTCCATGCGACTGGTTGTTGCCGCGATCGATCCCGTTACTTGGGAGTCTCGATAAGGAAGTATACGAGATCGGTCCCGCTACTTCGGAGTCTCGATAAGTTTCGATAAGTACACGAGATCGGTCCCGCTAGTTGGGAGTCTCGATAAGAAAAAATGTGAGATCGGTCCCGCTACTTGGGAGTCTCGATAAGGAAGGTCACGAGATCGGTCCCGCTACGTGGGAGTCTCGATAAGGAAGCACACGAGATCGGTCCCGCTACTTGGGAGCCTCGATAAGGAAGGTCACGAGATCGGTCCCACTATTTGGGAGTCTCGATAAGGAAGTGTCACGATCCGCTCCCGAATAATCTGATACGAGTCGGACACGTCCAGCCTACGTTATAAGACACAATGCAGTAAGCTATACAATCTAAGAAAAACTCCAAGATACAAGGTACATAAAATAACACAGCTGCTATACACGTTCCCAATATCACCACAATCCATAAATATTTAAATACAAATAAAGAAATGATAACGCCGGAGACAAATCCGGTAACCTGAATAAAATATACAATCCTGAAACCTGAATACAAAGTACATGACAAATCTCTAAAATGATCTAAGAAGGATCTAATTATAACTCTGAAATTCTAAGTCCATCCTGAGGCACAACTCTATCTTGGCTTCGAGCTCTGGCCCATAATGTAACGCCCCAGTCCCAAAATACATAGGACTAGGAACGAAGCATGCCAGCTGCATATATACGAGATATACTCCAATATATGGAAATCTCGAATATACACATAATCTGTTTTGTGAATAATAATAACAGACAGTCACCGGTAAAAGCTAAATCTCATCCACAGAATATAAAGAAAATGGTATCTCATGAATCAAAGTAAATGTCAAAATATAGCTGTTGGCCGGACGGAGACAAATCCACTACTGACACTAGAATAAACTGAAAAGAAATAGAGTCCAACCTCTAAGATAAATAAAATAAGAAATGATGACTAAATAGGCTCCTCGACCCAATAGGGACAGCTGTGATCAGAAGGTACAACTCGCTCGAACGTGAAGGATGAGTCGATAGCGGAACCATACTCCTACGGAAAGTCCTGCACACCTATACCTGGAGAGATCACCAGGTCCTCAGAGGGACGTAACAAGATACAAAAAGAACATGCCACATAACTGAATAAATGTTGCTCAAATAAATAAGTTAATTGAATTATAACATGGTCCAATACACACCTACTGAACTAGCTTACCATCCCCCCAACCAAATAAGGACATGAGATGGTAAACTAATTCACGGTGACATATCTTTCTATGCCATAAATCCAATATGGTATCCGGACCCCAACAAGGTTCAATACCTTTTCATCGAAGTAGTAAGTCACACCTACAACCAAACAAGGACAATATGTGACGAACTAATCCGCTACAAGTTATTGTTCCAAGCTACGGTCAGATACAACTACCCAAACCAAAAGTACTCGTACCTAACGGATAAAGGTGCCTAACCGTTCTAAGTGAAATGTAGTTAGGAACAATCCTTCCTACACATGGGCCCCGGCTGAATAGGATCGGCATAGTCCCCTTTTGGGCAACAGGGGCCCCATCAGTAAGAGCATGACGTTTCGCAGAATCGTTAGTGGCCATCAGTAATCATGGGTCATCAACCCCGTATCTCCAGCGGAGAGTCCGGGTCACAAAGGAAGTGCATCGAAGCCCATACGCTAAGGAATTGTCATCCCCGCCCAATGCCTACTGTGTTGTATCCACAACACAAAACCACTATAACCGCTAAGTCAAACTAGCATGCAATCTCTATTAGCGGTTATTCCTATCGCACGGCTTGTACGTACTGGTGGCCAGCCAATCACGTACTTTTGTATCCTACATGTGACACACAACTTTGTGTTACAATGTGTCAAGGCCAATGAATGCAACACACAAGGTGGTCCCTTAAATCTAAGTTTAGTGTGTAAGAAAATAATACATAGCAGAAAATATAACTGAACAGTAAGTTCTAACAAGTATGCCATGTATCACAGTTTATTTACATAAAGAAAATAATGAAAAAAGCATGAAATATGAGCTAAATAATTAAACAACGGTGGCAAGGTATCTTGCCTGGGGGTAGTGTGCAGAATGGCGATGCTTGGTGACTCGAATCGTCAAAATATGGAAGCAATGAAATCCAACTTCTACGAACGACCTCGGATGCTGAAATAAATATCACGAACAGATTTGGCATAAAAGAAATACCTAGGAAATGCCTGTCCAAAAGTTCAATTCTGGAACAGGAGCAAAATCGTAATTTTGGGTCAAAACGATGTCCGCCGTTAGACCCATTTTGCACCGAAATACGTGCCAGAACCTACGGTCTCTAAAGTCCTCAAACTACATGTCTACGGATTCGGTTTGAGGAGACGAACCCAACCGTATGTCCAAAGTTGGATTCCGGTGGACTATGCACAAATTCGTCCGTTAGAGCGGGTCGCAGGCCCGCCAATTTTGGCGTTTCGATCAACCTTCTCAGAATCGGACCAAACTTGGCATACAGGACCAAAAAATCGATACGGTCCTGATGGAGCAAGTTTTGCGTCGATCCGACGAATGTGCACGAAGTTATGGTCAAGTTTGCAAAACGTCGATACAGGGGTATCTCGACGGATACGCACTGATTTCGTCGCACACACACAATGAAATCGAGTCCCGTCAGTTCCCACACGCCGGCAACATCCATACGCGCCTTTCGATGCATATAGTGCGAGACCATGTCTCCCGGTTTGTTGGGGCGCACACCGTATCGGAAATTTTTTCCTAAAATTATAGTTTTAAAAACAGATTTTCTCGAATCTTTAACGTTAATTATCTTCCTGTATAATTACTGAAAAATAAATCTAACCAGTGCGTTTTAATCCCGTATATGTTGTGTTTCACTATTTTTAGTTGGTTTGATGAAACACTCAGTATACGGGTCGAAAATCGGCTTCCAAGTTGATGTTTTGGGCCACCTAAAACTGTCCTGTTCCGACAGTTTTATCGGGAAGTTTTGATCGATTTCCCGGGCAAGATGTTAGGGTTTACTTGATTGCATCTGGAGGGGTTTAGAGAGGGTTATATAGGCTCTATGTAGGATTCGACGAAATTAAAAATAGTCGAGCATGAAGGAAGAACGACGAAGGGGAAGTTTGGTACCTGCGGTCGAGTAACAGAGTTACTCTGTTTTCTTTTGGTCGGCCGGCGGTGTTCAGGCGAAGGCGGCCGGTCATCGACGGCGAGATGGCGGCGCCGGGGTGTACAGTGCACGCTGGAGTTGCTCCTCGGGATGGCGAGGCAGTTTGCTAGGGTTTTAAGGGTTTCGAGGGGGAGTCATACGCTCGAGTTAATATATAGCCTCTGCTATATATTACTGTCGGTTGGGGATACTTCGTGGGCTGGGTGAACTAGGCCCTTGCGGGCTGGGGTGGCCTGGCCCAATAGCTGGGCCGAGCTCTGGGGCTGAGAATTAGCTACTGTTCCCTTCGGGGAACAGTGGCCTGTCTCATTTTTTTTGTTAAAACAGTAAATACATATATATATATATATATATATATATATATATATATATATATATATATATATATATATATATATATATATATATATATATATATATATATAGTATTTAATAATTATAAGACCAAATAAATATACCAAAAATCCTAATAATTTAATTAAACCTTATAAAATATTTTAAAAATATTCTTTGGCAAGTAGATACCATAGAAATATATTTTCATTGGCTTTTGATTTAAAATAACCAAAACTTTTTATATCTAGTTATTTTCTAAATAATTTGATTAATGCAACATATCATAAAATATTTAGAATAAAATCTAAAAATTTCTTAAAAATTTAGTAATCACTAAAAAATGTATTTTTGAGTGAGATTGTGCAACAAACACTAAGTGTAGCATTTGTGTTGCTAATCTACCATATAAAAATATTTACACAATTAAATACCAAACTTGTTATATAAAAAATAAAATAAAATAATTCAACACCACATAAATAACCAATGATAAAAACATAATAAAATAAAAATAAATTAAAATAATTCTCCAAAATTTTTGGGGGATTACACATAAAGATGGAACAACATCCTCAAGCACACCTGTAACGTATCCTGTCAGAAAGAGAGCAAAGTACAACCCCGACAAGAAGTACTAAACAAAGTAAACTGAAATGCATGAATAATGAACTACAATATGAACTATGGTACAAGAACCGAAACATAAAACTCTAGTACATGAATAACGAAGAAACTATAGTACCAGATCCAGAACAATGAACTAGACTATCATTGTAACATGTATTTGAAATAACTATCAGAATATGTGACCGACTGGGGTAGTACAAGAAATAAGAGCACATGAATAATGGTACGGCTTAGAGTCCCACATGCACGATGTGAGACCTAAGCTATTAAATATTGCCTAGCTAATTTAGGATTGGTCACATATCTATAGTATTTCTTCATCCAATGTACAAGTAAAGAATACTGAACAATGAACAATGAACAATGAACGATGAACGATGAACAATAAACGATGAACGATGAACAATGAACAATGAACAATCGTGTGTACAACGTATCAATATGAGAACATGAAGCAAGACAGAAATACAGAGTAAAGGGTTCGAGTCAGTGTACTTGCCTTGCTCTGGAAGATCGAGAAAATGAATGTGGTAATCTGTAAATCCACATGATAATAAGTACTATTTGATTAAGTTCTAATACATGGTCATTTACTAGCTTAAATAAAAATGCTTATAATAATACCTATATTTATTAGAACCAAAAATATTTTACTTAACAAAATATGTGGTTGACTTAGAATTATTTTACTAGCAAGATAATGGTAGTTAGATAAATCTAGAAGTATTTCACTAGAAAAATAGGTTTAAATAATAATTATTTATGATAGAAGTATTGGAATTTATAATAACAACCCAATATATCAAAACAGGAACCCTCTATAAACAAACGACCCATCATGCACCTACCCCAGGCTAACATAACCAACTCCAGCTCAAAACACCACATGACTAATTTCCCAGTCCATAGACCTATAGGTTAACCCAGCTTCACTCATACCACTAAGCTAGAATACGAGTTAATTCCCCAACTATGACGAAGCATCTAGCCATACCAACCATCATGTCATTAATATTCAATTGTACTCGGCATCTTCTTTCACTCACATAAAATAACCAATCAACAGAAATATTCATTAGAACATTCGATCTTCTGCCCAGACTTTCATGCACCTACAACTCAATTAAGGCTACACCCAAGCATCTCCCTTCTGTAGCTTAACCACTCCAATGAATCCGAGAGACCACATGATTCTCCTCAACTAAAATAGATAGGCAAAGCAACAATCAATTGCAGGAAGCAACACACACCAAATTATACAAAGAGAAACCCAGCCATTACTCATGTTTGAATCCAATGGCTAAACCTATTAGAACCCCAACAACAACTCATTCTCTTACAGCAGCAGGCTATAACCAAATAAACATATATATAAAATCTGAATGGAATTCAAATATAAGTTAGCCATTGCTAACCCCAAATCCAGCAACACTGTTTTACTTAACAAAATGCCTAAAAATTGGCCTTTGAAAATAAAACGAGAAAAGTACAAAAAGTACAAATTGTTCTGGGAAGTATTGCTATGGAAGTCTGATCTGAAGGCGATCACTTTGTTCCTTGGACCATACGATGATGATGAAGATCACTGCTAGAAGATGAACAACCGGAAGAACTAAGTCACCAGAAAGGTATCGACGCACTTGGGCACTGATGGCGAGGTCGAATGCTTTCCTACTTTGCTTCACTCTGTTCTGGAAGAAAAGTTGAAGAAGAATGCTCTCGAAAATCAAAGTCTCTGGGCTCTGATTTCTGTATTCTCTCCTGTCTCTCTGCTCCCTTGATATAAAAAAATAAGTCTATTTATAGACTTGACCCATTGTGCGTAAAAAGCAACAAAATTGGGTTTTGTACGCTGGTAACTGTCACCCACGATGGAAGTCACCCTCTGAATATGTTGACATGCGTCCCATTATTCCAACAAAAATAGGGAGCACGTATACACGTTCCTCAATAAATGTGCCATGAAAGCCACGTGGAAAAACCACGTTCCAAAGTAGTCAGGAAGGATCGGGCGTAAAAACGTCCACAAAATATGCTCCGAGCGTAAAGTAGCAACTGGCGTAAAAACAACACAATTAAAACTTCTCAGCGTAAAGTGGCTAAAATAGCCTTGAGCGTAAAATTTAGCCCAAATAGACTTTACGCCCACAATAGCTTTTGAGCGTAAAAGCTCACATAACTATCGTGCGTATAAAGAAGTAATTATTGAGCGTAAAGTAGCCTTTTTTTGCACACCATACGACAAGTATCGAGCTTGGTAAAAATCCGATCCTCTCGACTTCTGTGTTGCATGTTGTCAGCAAATTATTATGTCAAAGTCATTATTACTTGTATTAAATGCATGATCTGACAGCTTTCCAGCGTAAAGTAGCCAGCGTAGAGGATGGCTAGCGTACAGACTAGCCTGGCGTAAAAATAGCTCTCATAGAGAATTACCTGCGTAAAGTCCTCAATTCTTTTTGAATTAATCAAATAAAGCACTTTTTACGCTCCTACAAGAACCCCTTCAAAGTTTTCGAATATTTTCAAAATTTGAAATACTTTGAACAGAAGCGTAAAATTCGGGATTTGACCATTCAGCGTAAAAGTTGGGATACGCAACAGTCATCCGCGTAAAAGTTGGGATATCCAACAGTTGGCAAAAAATCAGGGAATTTGAACTGATTTGAAATTCTCTAGAAATAAGGCTTTTTGGAGAGAGAAAACACTTTACTTATCTCCCGTATTCTCAATCTCTCTTATTCTTTTTCCTCTTTCGAATCTCTTACTTTGATCAAATGGCCCCTAAGAAGTCGTCCGCCGCCGGTAGCAAAGGCAAGAAACCTGCCGTCGATTCTTCGTCAGTTGACCGTGCGCAGACTCCTGTCTGATCATCAGCCGCGTCTCAGCAAAGTAACCCCGCTGTGGCTCCTCCAATGAGGGGTAAAGCACTCCCCTATGGCCAAAAAATTCGTCGGAGAAGAAGACCCAAATCTTTCATTTCACGCCCACGTTATACGTGTCAGCGAAGAAATTAAGATAATCAAAATACGCCCACGTTATACGTGTCAGCGTAAAATTAAGAAATATGCCCACGTCTATACGTGTCAGCATAAAACTTAAATTACGCTCATGTCCATACATGCTAGCGTAAAAGCTAAAATACGCTCACAATTAATGTGCCAGCGTAAAACTTGAAATACGCCTACATCTAATGTGCCAGCGTAAAACTTGAAATACGCCTACATCTAATGTGCCAGCACAAAATCTGAAAAAATAAAAAAGACTTTGTGTAAAAACAAAGACTTTTTTACCCTTTGTATGTAAAACTTAGACCAATTTATCTGTATAAAAGATATCAAATTAGATTTTCACTAACTTGATTTTTCTTTTTCTTTTGGCAGTGGACTTGCAAATTCACCCTCTCGGAGAAGTCTTCGGATCATCGGTTGGCATGGTAGGTTCGAATTATCTGGAGAATCTGTCTCACATAGCATTTCCTCAATCGAACCCAGATTACCCCATAGAGAGGGCATAATTAATAGCTGCTCAGGGGGATAGGATGCTATTATCCATGATAAATAGAGAATCGTTGACTTCACTAAATGAACAACAATTTGCAAAACCAGCCTTCTTATTTGGGGATGCAATTGACTGTAAATCACAGACACACCCCAAGAAGGAGTCCTGGGTGTTCAAATTTGGAGAGAGAGCCATATATCTTCCTGATATGGACAGAGATTACCCTTTGTCAGCATTCTTCCATGCCATTCACCCTCGATAAATGCTGCGGAATCTGATTCCCAGCAGTTACGGACGACCGGGTAGAATTGTTTTCAAGAGGGATCATACCAATGATATGGGGTATTTTGCTAGCGTTCCCAATGGCGGTGTCACTTCTTTCTCTGGCCTCATGCCGAGATTTACTCTAAGTGAAGATTCGGGTTTAATGCAACCAGTGCAGACCCAGATGTTTGTCAACAAGTTTATTAGGGATGGAGTATTATATCCCCAAACAAACCCCAGGCTACCGGGATGGTTGACTCCTCTCAACCAGAACTGGATCCAGATCAGCATTTGGATGATGAAGAACTTTGAGACGGAGTTGAAAGATATTGGCCTGTACGAAGCAGTAGCTTCCACTGGTCAGGGTATACCATTGAACGGTAACCTATTCTTGGTCCTGATGGAGATATACATAAGTTCGACTGGAACTTTTGCAACCCCTAAAGGCGAAATGGGTTTGGCACTCCATGAGATGCAATTCATCTCAAAATTGCCCATGGAAGAGCTCCGTATGAAGAATACGTTCCCTCCAACCGGGAACTTGCTGAAATCAGAGAGACAAACCATCAGTTGATTGAGGTGTATGAAGAATTAATGTGTCACTACATGATTTGTACTACCATGCATGAAAGTACATCTCATCTAGCATACATTAATAAGTGGACAACGTATCTCTTCTTCCACAAGGATAAAATCTCCAAGGATGACAAGGAAAGATTCCAGGAAAATAAAGCTCCAGCTATCAACACAGATTCAACCATTCCTGTCAACAAAATTTGGGATATGACGACTGTCTATAAATTCCCAAATAAATATCTGTCCACTAAGACTGGAGAGTTTCCTGCTAGAACTGAAGCCTTGAGCTTCCTTAGATACGGCAGCCAAAAGATCTCTAGGAAAGCTTTGCTAGCAGGCTTCCTTTCTTTATGGCTGAGAAGATGGGTTGTACCAGGAACTGGTACTGTTGACAGAATCCACCGTAGCGTACTATGGCCTATAGTACGCTTGGTTTTTAAAGTCAGAATTAACCTGCTATCGGCGATGGTGTGTCGAGTAAATACAGGTTTGAGGACTTTCGGTGAGGAGTTAATCAACAATGCTCCACATCGGAACGCATTCCCCAGGGTAGAAATGCCCTATACTTATCTGATGGGCTGGTTATTACACCACAACTGCAATCTGTTGCCACCAGGCCCAGGCGATGATGCGGAGGTCTTCCTCCAAAAATTCAGCAAGGCTACATGAACTGCCATGTCGGTGGCAGATACTCGTGCAGTTTTGAATTATTCTTATGGTTGGAACTTCTTCTGCACTCGACCACAAGTACCAGCAGATTGCTTCGGCGTTCAGTTTGAAGATGAAGTCGAAAGAAGAACTGTATTGCCACCATCAGTTTTCAAATGGCTTCAGTGCATCAGGCCTTCTCACCTGATGTACAGAAATGAAGATAATTGTACGTTCGAACCATATCTACCAGTAGGTTCGTTCGTCAATTTGGGTATGACCAACTTCATGTTGGTAATCCCTGTACCAGTTTCCGTCATTACGAAAAACTGCTTGATGGTGCTAGGGGTTGGAGATATTTCAGTACTGCACGTACGGGAGCCAAATTTAGAGTCTCAACCGCCACCAGCACTACAGAGCTACGTATTCTCCACTCGTACGCTTACTTTTACGCTTCTATCCGTTCCTTTGCCCACGGCTATAATATGAAAGGTAGCCTGAGATGGCCTAAGGAAGACAATATTGAAGAACCAGTCAGGGTTCCAACAGATATCCCTGACGATGCTGCTGTTCCAGATCCATATTTGGAAGTTATTGCCACAGGAATGGAAGAAGAGGCGGCAGAACCTATTGTTATTGAGAAATCTCGCAAACGGAAGCGGAGTACTGCTACTACTCTTCAAGTAAAGACTCCCGAAAAGAAGAAAAAAGGTCACCGTCAAAATGCCTTCCAAACCAAGAATCACTACTCCAAAGAATGACATTTCTGTCGAAGAGCCGCCACATGTCGCATCCTCTTCAACTCATTTTGAAGAAGGATCTTCAGCCTCCCAAGCAGCCACATCAACCAAAGCTGTAGGGATTTTATCACCAGGACGCCTTAGTACTTCACTCCGTTTAACCTTACCACAAAAGGCACAAGTAGTTGAAGGTGTCGCTTCACAATCTATTCTACTGGATGAACCAGCTCTCGATTTTGATGATGAAGATTGGAATGGAGATTACGACGCATATTTGGCACGTTCTACACCAACTCCAGGTATATATACAAAATCTAGACAAGATTATATATTATGATTTTGTATTTTAATTTGTTTTGTTCATCTTGCAGGTGTTATTATTGCACCAAAACCTATGGCTCCTCCTTCTCTTCAAGAAAACATTTATGAGGAGAACCCAGAGTCTGATGAAGAAAGTTCTTCTTCAGATAGAGTAGAGGAAATTCAACCAGAAAAGGAGCTACGAAAAGTGCTTGAAACCGAGGTTCAACCAGGATTATCTTCTCATAATGACAATAGAGAAGAAGAACAAACTGCAGAAAAATCAACTGCAGATCAAGAAACAGCTGATGAAGAAAGAACTGATCTCAATGAAGAGATTGAAGTGTTTCAAGAGTCTGAACAACCAGAAGTCCAAGAAGGTGATGAAGGCGTAGTCAAATCGTTAACTTCAACTGGAACTGTTGTTACTATTAATCCAGCAGAAGTTCATGAGGAGACAATGCCTGAATCTGAATCAACTGCTCCGACTGTTATTCCATCTACCACAATTACCACCACCAGAACTCCAGAAACGGCTGGAGTAACAAGTACTGAAGACGTGACTCCAAAAGCTCCTAGGGATCGATTGGCTATGGTAGCGACGACTACATCGTCTATATCTCAGTCTGCTACCGAAACAACCTCACTTGCTCCTAGCCTTCGAAAAAGAGACTCGGTAGAGATTGCTGCAACACCGAGCTCTAATGCAGAAATGAATCTCTTAGTTGAGATTCACACTGAAGCATTTTAAAAGACTTTGGCAGCTTTGATTGACATGGTCCTGAATAGGGGCCTTAGTTATGACAGCTTGAAAGGCACGATTGTTTCCACTATCAGGAATGTCGCCATGTTTAATGATGTTGAGAGAGCAACTGCATTAGAAAAGGTGATAGAAGAACTTGAGCAACCTATTAAAGAATATCTGAGGTTGACAAGTGAAACCACTGAAAGTCTCATTCAAGCTGAGTACAACACTTTATCAGTTGAATTCACTGCTCGAGAGACTACTTTCAATAACTCTCTCAAAGAACACAGCAATAAAGTCGCCAAAGAGAAGGCTTTTTTAGCTGATGCAAAGCCTCAGTTGGAGCATTATAGAGAAGCCTATGACAATTCAAATACGAAAATTCAGGAGCAAAATGATAAAATTCGTGAAGTGGAGGCTGAACTAGCTCGTTTGAAAGTTGATAAGGAGCAATTAATAGCAGCTCGTGACCAATATTTGACACAGAGCTCAATTCTGGAGGAACAAGTTTTTGGAGTTGAATCTACTATCAAGCACCTCGATGAAGCCAGAGATAATCTGATAGCTACTTTTGCTAAATTTTCTCCCATTAGCACTCCAGAAGCCCGAAGACAGATAGGTACTAAAAATATAATGGGCTCTCGTGAGAAGCGTTTAGCAGAGCTAAAAAATTGCTGAAAGATATGTCTGCTGCGCCTTAGGCAAAGAAGGAGCTTTTGTAACCTTTTATCTTATTCAAAAAATGAATAAAATATTTGTTTTGTGATTCTATTGTTTATTTTAAAATTAAACAATAGGTATGATATAGAAAATACTTATCAGAGGTAATATGGACATGATAAGTCTTCGAAACTCAATAAATTGTATCTATCCAGAGGTAATATGGACATAATAGATAATAAAATCTCGTTTTCTGTTTCAGAGTATACAATACTATCAGAGGTAATATGGACATGATAGATCGTAACAACTCAAAGAAAAATAGATTAATATCTATTCAGAGGCCAAATGGACATGATAGATAGGAAAAGAAGTAGATTTAATACTTATTCAGAGGTCATAAGAACGTGATAAATAATAAATCCAACTTTTTATACCAACTGGTAAGATAAAAGATTAAAATTTCTCTCCGAACAGACAAGTAACCAGCTTAACCAAACATTGGTAGCTGGGAAAGAAGACAGATGTCGTGCCAATATCGATGAAAGAATGAATGAACCAACGTTTCTTTTGGAAAAAGACAGATCAATTCAATTCCATAATTAAATGGATGAATCTGATATAATGAATGGATAGGTCCTTTCGGAAATAAGAAGGTTATTTCAATTTCCAAGACCGGTTCATTAATAGATCTCTCCTATATATAGGTGAGAATTTTTTTGTTTGTAAAGTTTCATTCTTGTTTCCACTCTTCTATCGGAAATGTCTTCCAAGGACGTGCTGCAAAAGATCGAAGTCACCATGAAGGTTGATGACGTCATTGAAATGCGCCCCGTTGTACCAATTGTGTTGGGCCCAACCGGAATAGGCGAAGGCTCTTCTACGCCCAAGCCACCATAAGACATTTTCGAGTTCTTAACAGAGCCAGGAAAAACTCCTGAAGAAGAAGCGCTGAGGATGGCTGCCTGCAAGTTTTTTGTGAACTCAGGCAATGATGTCTTCGATGCATTGGCTGACTATGTATTCAATAAGGAAGGCAGTGGTCCTCTTCCTTAATCCTTTGTTCTGAATAAAATAAAAAAAATTATTTTCATTCTGTGTTTTCTTTTTATACATAGTATTTCTTAAGAAATTTGCCATTGATCGGCATCATTAGTAAATCTCCATTGGGCTTAGATAACCGATAGGCACCGTTTAAAAAAAACTGTCTCAATAACATAAGGGCCTTCCCATTTTTCTTGGAATTTTCCTTTGCTCTTATGGGTCATCACCATCGGTCTTCGAACAGCTAATACTAGTTCACCGACTTTGAATACCCTCTCTTTAACTTTACGATTGAAAGTTCGAGATATACGGACTTGATATAGTTCAATATGCTGTTGAGCTTGAAGACGCTTCTCGTCCAATCCTTCAAGTTCTTGGAGTCGTAAGCGATCATTGTTCTCTGTGGTTAGCTCATTAGCAATGGTTATTCGAAGAGATGGAATCTGGATTTTCAGTGGAAGAACAGCCTCACATCCATAGCCCAATAAAAATGGTATAAAACCAGTAGGAGTTCGGACTGTCGTTCGATAAGCCCATAAATATTCTCTAAGTTTCTCATTCCAATCACGTTTATTAGAAAAGACAAACTTTTTGAGAAGTTTGATGATCGTCTTGTTGAAAGCTTTGACTAAACCATTAGCAGCTGAATTATAAGCCGTAGAAGCCAGATTTTGAATTCGATTCTTATTACAAAACCGATAAAATGCCTGACTGACAAACTGTGGTCCATTGTCATGAATTATCCATCGAGAAATCTCGAAACGATAAATGACATGGTGTTTGATGAAGCTAACCGCATTAGATGTTTTCACTTCAACAAGAGGAACCGCTTTCGCCCATTTAGAAAAGTAATCGGTTATAGCCAATATAAACCGATGTCCCTTGACAGAAGGATGATTAATCGGACCAATAATGTCCATGCCCAAGCTTCGAAGGGCCAAGAAACTGTCGTAGGATGCAAGAATTCGGACGGTTGATGAATAAAATTAGCATGAATCTGACATGCTTTACATCGTCTGGCATAATCTACAGCATCTGCTATCATGGATGGCCAATAATATCCTATTCTTCGAATGCGGTCTTATAATTTCGGACCTGGTTGATGAGCACCACAAACACCATCATGAGCTTCGCGAAGTGTTTGTTTAGCTTCACTTTCTGAGAGACAGCACAGCAAAAGTCTATCATATAAACGACGGTATAGCATATGTAAAGACGAATCATAATAAAATCGAAATGATCGTCTCTTGATTGATGCAGCTTCTTTTGGATCTTCAGGTAAAATTCCATGAACTGCATAATCAATGAATGGACTTCTCCAATCCCTCTGCTGGGAACTTGACTCTGTAATATAACTCTGTTCAATATATAGATTATTCTTGAAACAGAATAAGTCACGGTCCAATAATGTGATTGTGTTTTGTCTTCGAATTGGAACAGCTAAGTCTGCAGCTAGACTAGTAAGAGCATCACCTTCCACATTCTGAGAATGTGGTACAAATTCGATGAAGAATCCTTTGAATAAAAGGACCAACTCGATTACCACTTGATGATAAGGGATGAGATCAGGATTTCTGACTTCATAAGTCCCTCTAACTTGATTAACAATCAGTTGAGAATCTCCATAAGCTTCTAGGAACTCGATGTCCAACTGTTTTGCTACTTGGATACCAATCAACAGAGCGTTATATTCTGCCACATTGTTGGAGCATGGCTCATTGAGAGAATAAGCACGATATATGACCATTTTGTCAAGAGAAACCAAGACTATTCCTACCCCAGAGACAACATTGCCTTTAGTTCCAACTCGTGATGCTCCATCAAAGTATAACTGCCAAATATCATTTCTCAAAGTCATGTTGCAATCCACAACTTCATCTGAAATATCTTCATATAGCTTTGATGTCTTAGGTATAGGGTGAGATGCTAAGAAATCAGCTAATGCTTGACTCTTCACTGATTTTTGAGGTACATAGACCATATCATAAGGAGTGAGCAACATCGCCCAAGTAGCTAACCTGGAGTTAAGAATGCTTGGTTTTCTCATCAGCACCCGAATAGGATTTATTCTGGAGATGACATGGATAGTCTGTCCTGTCACATAATGTCGTATCTTTTGGACAGCAAAAACTAAAGCCAAACATTCCTTTTCTACAGGAGTATACCTGTGTTCAGCTCCGACCATCATTCGGCTGAGATAATAAATTTCTTGTTCATGACCCATATCACTTTTCTGTGCAAGAAGAGCACCAAGTGAATGATCTAAGGCTCAAACATATAGCTAAAATGGTCTTCCTACCACTGGTGGTACCAGAACAGGTGGATTTGTAAGGTATTGCTTGATGTCATTGAAAGCTTTCTGACATGCTTCATCCCAAACAAAGGATACACCTTTCTTTAATAAACGGGAGAAAGGTTGACATCTTCCCGAGAGATTGGATATAAATCTCCTGATATAAGCAATCCGACCTTGAAAGCCTCGGAGTTTCTTTAGATTGCGTGGAGGACGCATTTCAAGAATTGCTTTGATTTTATCAGGATCAACATGAATATCCTGAGAAGTGATGACAAATCCCAAAAACTTGCCACTGGAAACCCCTAAGAAAGACTTAGTAGGTTCATTTTCAATTGATGACGACGCATCAATTCAAATACTGTCTTCAAGTCTTGAATATGATCATCCTTTGATCGACTTTTGACATCAATATCATCTACATAACATTCCACTATTTTGCGTAGATGTTCCTGAAAGATGTTGCTCATAGCCCTTTGATACGTGGCACCGGCATTTTTGAGACCAAATAGCATAATCGTATAGCAGTAAACCCCAAGGGGTGTTCGAAAAGCAGTATGCTTCTCATCTTCTGGATGCATCTTGATCTGATTGTATCCTGAGAATCTGTCCATGAAAGACATGCGTTCAAAACTGTATGTATTGTCTATCATGACATCAGTAATTGGAAGTGGAAATTCATCCATTGGGCAAGCTGCATTAAGATCTCGAAAATCTATGCAAACTCGGACTTTTCTGTTCTTCTTCATAACAGAAACAATATTGGCAACCCAGTCTGGGTGTTGTTCTTCAAGAACAAAGCCACATGTAATCAACTTTTTGACTTCTGCTTCGATTGCATCCATCATGTCTGGTCGAAAATGCCGTTGCTGTTGTTTCACAGGCTTGGCATTAGGAAGAATATTGAGTTTATGAGTAGCAATTTTAGGATCTAGACCCGATATATCCTCATAACTCCATGCAAAGATATCAATATATTCTTTAATCAGTTTTATCAACTCTTCCTTTTCATCTTCGAAAAGATTTTACTGTTGAATATTGGCTTGGATGTAGTTCCGTCTCCAACATCAATCTGGAGAATTTCATCCTCCGTAGGTGGTTGTCGTTGTTCAAAACGAAATTCCTATTGGGTATCCATCTGTTGAGCCCAATGGTCATTTTCAAATGATTCAGATTCTTTTTCAGTTTGAACCATGTTGACTGAGAATACACATTCAGATTCATCGTAATAGTCCTCTCCAGCATATTCAGATTCGATGAAATAGATTTCTTCGAATTCTGAGGATTGTAAAGAACTAGAAGAGAATTCTTCTTGTATATCATCATTAAACGTGTGGGACGGATCATAACCTAACCCATGACGAGTTTTCTGGTAAAACGGATCACCACATAATGGTAATCGTCTACCCTTACCTTGATTGAGACCTTGCATAGTCTTCAAGTTATATTCCATATTCTGGATAATCTTGAGAGATTGTTGGCTATATTTGTCAATTCGGATTTTTCCTTTATCTTTATCTCTAAGATCCTCCGTCTGAACAACAGGGATATTTCTAGCCAGGCCAAACACAATTTGGTGCTTGTTTTTCTTATCAGACGGAATCACGAAATAAGATTCTTCGTGACGTCTAAAAGTTACACAAGCTTGCAATGAAGCGGCTACAGAAAGAAGATAGGGAGAAGATGTTAAGAACCTTTGAGCATAAGGTCCAACATCGATATGAGAAGAAAAAGAATTTTCCTTATAGTCAATGTATAAAGTTTTCTCTATGTCATCTTTATATTGATGACTTTGATCACCAAGAGATACAGTCATATACTCAAAAAGAAAATCTTCATTGATATCGGAAAGTACAGAATGATCAATATTTACATCAATTACAATTTGACTACTACACTTCGGATTGATCATTAACGGACCATCATCCGTCTTCTGCGTAGACTTGTCAAGGTTGATGACCAATGATGGTTCTGGATCATTCGTACGAGAAGTACGTCCCTTGAATTTGATCATAAGGGGTTAGACTTGGCTCTTGACAGGAATACTCATTGATTCCTCAGATAAAGCTAGAGTTCTTTCTTTGACCTTGATCATCAGAGGTTGATCACAGACAGGTTGGGATTGGATTCGACCTTTGACCTTGATCTTCAAAGGTTGCTCTTCTGGAGGGTCTTCATTGACAGACTGATCTTCAACAGGTGATTGATCTTCAGCCATATCTGATATCTCCTTCACATGCTCTTGTTTGTAGAGTATTGAGTCCAAAAAATAGGCTTCAACACCCTTGAAGGGTTTGATATCAGCAAATTAAGTCTTCACAACTCCTTACGAATCCACGTACTTGAAGCATTGGTGGAGAGTTGAAGGCACAATATTATGCTCATGTATCCACGGTCGCCCGAGAAGGATGTTGTAGGATACATCGGAGTTAATAACATAGAAAGTAGCCATAGTTTGAAGATCACCAATCTGAATCTTTAGACGAATCTTCCCCAGTGGTTTACTCTTGCCAGAGTTGAAACCAACTATTGTGGTACTAGTATAAGTCAAATCACTAGTAGGAATCCTCAAAGGTCTTAGCATACTCTGAAGAATTATGCTAATTGAAGACCCAGGATCAATGTAAATCCTGTCAATTTTAGTGGATCCAATATACCCAGTGTAGCACAGAGGCCTGTCATGTTTGTTATGCTTTAACAGCATGTCTTCTTGTGTGAAGGTAATATTAGAAATTGCCTCCATCACACTATGACATTGTGGACACGAAACTGGTGTATTATCAGGACTCTTGAGTTGAGCTAAGCATGAATCTGCTTGAAGCAAAGCTTCACTCAAGTCTCCCTACTTTTTCTAGAAAGGCGAAGCAATTCGAAGATAGAGAGTCTAGCCGGAGTATTAGCTAACTGGGCTAGAATATCAAATTTGTAGGGCTTCATCATCACCTCTTGACTGGAAGAAGACTTCAACGGGACGTCAAAGCGTACTGCTTTTTGTTTCCCCTTCTCAACCACAGATGGTTTAGCAGGAACAGAAGAAGGTTGAGCTGGTAGTATTTCTACTATATTTTCTGCTTCTTTGGAAGATCCCTCATAATCCTTGTGGTACTCTTTTCCAGATCTCGTACCAGCAAAGCTTTCTTCCTCAGACTCAGGAGAAGGAAGTACCATATTGCAGGATTTAATCTTCTTTCCCTTGGTCTTCTTCTTTCGAGGAAGCTTAGAACCCAATCCAACAGTGGATTTTTGACTTTGAATCTGTAAAGGAATTCGCATTCCTTTATCATAGTTCAAACCTTCCGCCTTCTGAAAGTCATAGTCCATCTTCTTTATGAGAAGGACTGATTGCTGACTGTATAAATGAATGGACAGCAGACTTTTAACAGGTAGTTCAACAGAGGAAGGAGAAGAGATCTCTGTAACTACAAGAGAATGAGGAATAGAAGCCTCTGTAGCTACGGGAGGAGAAGAATTTGGGATATAAAGAAAAATCCCTGTAGGAGTTTTTTCATAAGCAGCGAAAACTTGTTGTGCCCTGTATAAAGGAACACTATTCATAGCTAGCCACTGCTGATGAGTAAGTATGAGTTTAGTATGAGGAGCTAGACTTGGAGGGCATATGTTCAAACCTCTCAGTTTATTTTCCAAAGGAATGCCATCCCATAGATGATCCAAATCATCAGGATCTGGAATAACATGAGAAATCATGTTACAGGTTTTGACTTTTTTACCTTTCTTGGATTTTGAAGTTTTACCTTCATCTTCCATTTCAGGTACTAAGTCAGGATGTACCCACATAATTTCACCATTCTTTAATGTGAGAGGCAACAATCCTTCATTTTCCTCTCTGGCAGGCGGGATATTTACTATCTTCATCGTCGCCTTCGGAATTGGGACAATCCTATCTGGGACTTGTTGAGGAGGAAAATCTCCGAATTGAAGAGAAACCATATTGGTTGTGACCGTATGCTCATCGTTAGTTAAAGCAATGGTATTGGCATTGATCAGCTCTTAGATTTTCTTCTTTAGAATATAACAAGACCTGGTGGGATAATTTATGTATCTGTGATAGATACAATACTTGGGATTGTCAGTCAGATTCACCTTATTAGGCCTTTTTGGCTCTGGAATCTGGAGTTTGCCATTTTTTACTAGACATTGAAATATCCCTGGGATATCACTTTCGTCAAAAGAGTATTCTTCTTTTGGCTTAGAAGACTCCTGATTATTCGGCATTGTTTTGTTCTTGGAAAGATTAACCATGAGGGTATCCTTACCTTTTCCATTACGATTATCGGAATTATTACCAGAAGAGCCTTTCTTTCCTCTATCCTCTGAGGCAAAAATCATCCCATGTTCACGAGCCAACCTACCATTGGTCTCGGCAGAAACTGCTGCTATAATAAACGAGGTCCAATCTGTGAATTGGGAACCCGTGAAGACAGCAATAGATGGTCGCAGATTCATCTTGCATGTATCAATCAACGCTGAATCCGGCATACCAGGAGGCATCTTTAGAGTCGCCTGTCAGAAACGTTCGATGAACGTCCGAGTATCTTCTTTCTCCTTTTGTTTGATTTCTATTAGGGAGGACATGTTCATGTCCATGCTCCCTTCATAGAAACGAGAGAGAAACATTGCTTTAAATTCATCAAAAGATGAAATACAATTGTCGGATAAACTACGATACCAGTCGTAAGCTGAACCTTTCAAACACCCGATGAACACTCAAGTGAGAAGGACATCATCTTTCTACAGATGCACAGTCATAATATCAAAGTAATTGATATACTGACTTGGAGAAGCCTTTCCATCAAATAATACCATTGATTGTGGCTTGAATTTCGGTGGAAATGGTACATCATTCCAATAAGGAGGATAAGGTTGCTTAATCCCTAACCTCTGGAGCTGATCCTTGTGCTTCAAAACTGCAAACTGTGCTTTGAGCTCACGTACTGCTTGAATGGCTTCACTGGTTTGAGGAAGCACGTTTGATTGAATAGTTGTTGGATGTACCGTGACCCCCACTGGAGGTGGTACATCTTCTGGAATGATGGGATCTAGAGATGCAGAATTTTGGTTAACAGCAGGCTCTTGATTATTCAAAGGTATGTCAACCCCTTGACTATCTTGAGTTTGTGCTGCAACTTGTACCGGTGTTGCTACTGCCGGCTGAGCAGTTTGTTGAGTCATTATTATCTGGTGCATGCTTTGCATCATAGTAAGCATGTCCTTTAATGATTGCTCAACGGCAGTGAGACGTTGTTCTGTATTAGCAGATGACGTCTCTGGTTCATCTCCAATAGTGTAGGATTTAACCTCTCTTGAAGATATAGAAGGATTGGTATAGAGGTATGAATCGACACTACCCGTTTCAGACTCAAAAGATTGAGTACCCCCAGCTTCTGAATCAGAAGTTTGCAACTGTCTTTGCCTTCTTGATCGAGTATTCTGATATACTCCTTCAAAGGAATCAAGAAGACTGTTGAATTATTGTTGACCTGGAGTCTGAGATGTGTTGCGTCTTGGACGTCGTCCTCTGTTGGTTTGAGATGCCATATTGACTGACGCATATGACAACTCATGTTCTTGATCAACAGCTTGCTGTTGAGGCGCATTGAATCTTAACCGATCAAAAACTAACCGTTTAGAATCCGAACAACAACATTTGATTACAATCTGGTGACACTCACAATGGTGATTTTCTGGGGGGAGTGTCACAGGAGATTGTCTATTTTTACGCTTTTGCATTAGCAACTCGCGTAAATCAGAAGGAGTAGAGGGAGTAATCTTCTTTATTACATTTGGGATTGAAAAACGTTTAGTCCCTTTTGTATAAAGAAGATTACTAGCTGCATTCGCAGAACCAAACTTTACATTTTTACGCACTTGGAGTTACATGCGTAAATCCTGAGATTTTTGAGCACAAAGGACTTTATCTTTATTGCGTGTAATTTGAAGGTTTGGTACCTTGCGTACAGCAGTATAAGAAGGTTGTTGGTTAAAAATAGGGGTTTTACCAACTATATTTTTATACTTCATACGTGCAGGTACATTCACTATAGATGCAGAAATATCATTGTGAATTTTATCTACACTGTCACAGACAGGAGATTTACCTTTATGTACAGAGCGCAAAACATGAGTATCTGCCACGTTATAAACGGGAGATTTTCCTTTACGCGTGGAGGTGTCTACCGCATCACAAATGGGAGACTTGTTCTTACGCGCGGGGCGTACAACTTTGGAGTCTACCACGTCACAGACGGGAGACTTGTTCTTACGCGCGAGGCGTACAACTTTGGAGTCTACCACGTCACAGACGGGAGACTTATTCTTACGCGCGGGACGTACAACTTGATTTTTACGCCCAGAGCGAAAAACCTGAGGTTCTGCCACGTTACCAACGGGAGACTAATTTTTACGCCCATGACGTATCACCGAAGTAGAGACTGCTTCATCACAGATGGGAGCCTCTACAACAGGAGTAGGAAGGATTCCTTTGCCTTCCGAGACAGCAAGAAAATTCGAAGATGCCTTGGATTTAGGAATCCAAACTTTTTGTGCCTTCCTCGATTTCTGAACATTAGAGCAGCGAGTACCACCCCCAGTTCGGAGCATTTTTTCGTAAGCAGTCTGGTCGAAGTGTACAACCAGAGTCTTCTTTGTCGATCCGATCGACACATCATCATATTGAGCAATTGCCTCCTCGTCAGAGGAGAAGGTCGTCCCCAGCAGAGTCGCCATTTTGTTTTACTTAACAAAATACCTAAAAATTGGCCTTTGAAAATAAAACGAGAAAAAGTACAAAAAGTACAAATTGTTCTGGGAAGTATTGCTATGGAAGTCTGATCTGAAGGCGATCACTTTGTTCCTTGGACCATAGGATGATGATGAAGATCACTGCTAGAAGATGAACAACCGGAAGAACTAAGTCACCAGAAAGGTATCGACGCACTTGGGCACTGATGGCGAGGTCGAATGCTTTCCTGCTTTGCTTCACTCTGTTCTGGAAGAAAAGTTGAAGAAGAATGCTCTCGAAAATCAAAGTCTTTGGGCTCTGATTTCTGTATTCTCTCCTGTCTCTCTGTTCCCTTGATATAAAAAAATAAGTCTATTTATAGACTTAACCCATTGTGCGTAAAAAGCAACAAAATTGGGTTTTGTACGCTGGTAACTGTCACCCACGATGGAAGTCACCCTCTGAATATGTTGACACGCGTCCCATTATTCCAACAAAAATAGGGAGCACGTATACACGTTCCTCAATAAATGTGGCATGAAAGCCACGTGGAAAAACCACGTTCCAAAGTAGTCAGGAAGGATCGGGCGTAAAAACGTCCACAAAATTTGCTCCGAGCGTAAAGTAGCAACTGGCGTAAAAACAACACAATTAAAACTTCTCAGCATAAAGTGGCTAAAATAGCCTTGAGCGTAAAACTTAGCCCAAATAGACTTTACGCCCACAATAGCTTTTGAGCGTAAAAGCTCACATAACTATCGTGCGTAAAAAGAAGTAATTATTGAGCGTAAAGTAGCCTTTTTTTTTGCACACCATACGACAAGTATCGAGCTTGGTAAAAATCTGATCCTCTCGACTTCTGTGTTGCATGTTGTCAGCAAATCATTATGTCAAAGTCATTATTACTTGTATTAAATGCATGATCTGACAGCTTTCCAGCATAAAGTAGCCAGCGTAGAGGATGGCTAGCGTACAGACTAGCCTGGCGTAAAAATAGCTCTCATAGAGAATTACCTGCGTAAAGTCCTCAATTCCTTTTGAATTAATCAAATAAAGCACTTTTTACGCTCCTACAAACACCAGTTCCACAACTTCAACACAAATTAGAAGGAAATTTGAAAAGGCAGAATTTCGAGAGCGTAAAGATAAACTCCAAAAATAGAACCCGGGAGATCAAAAATTTAAATAGTCGATCAAATCCTCCTTTGCAATCAAAGTCCACCTTATAACAATTAAATCACTTTTAAGTAAAAGGGTTGAAATCGAAATGTACATGAACCTACAGATCCCAACTAAATAAACAGTAAAGAAGAAAATATTCAAATCAATATTTTAGAAGATGTTTAAAATCATGGTACAGGTATCATCAATCAATTTGATTATGCAATCCAACTGAAAAACTCTAAGACTTGGTTCAGACTCCACAGACCCCCATTCCCGCCATCACCTACTGACACGTACACGGGTTGGATACGGCAACACTTTGGACACGAACAGCACCATGGGTCACACACATAGGACATAATACAACTCCTGGATACGAGCACAACTCAAAACTCCCAACGCCCCGACCACAATCTGACCAAGAAATACGTATTCAAACTATGAAACAATAAAACTAATCAATCGTCGAGAGTGATCAGAATAATACCTAAGAAAAGAACTCGATTATGAGATGAAGACTTGGCCCCAAGTGATCGTACACCATTTCCTTGTGTCCTGTTACGATCTGGAGTCCCACTGGAGCATTGCATCGATTGATTCCATTGCAAGAAACAAAGAAGGAAACTTCGAGTCGAACATAGGTTCTACTGAAGAACTATCGATCATTAATCAGATCGATCGATCCGAAGGCTGATCGACCATGAACTCAGTAATTCCATTCTGTCAACCAACCCCTGATTCGATCGACTCAAAAAAGAGGAGAATCGATGAAGGAACACTTACCTCGATTGCTGTCTAGCTGTGTGAGGAGTCGTCCAGTCGTCAAAAATCTGCCGTACACCGCTTGACGAAGATCTGGACCTAGTCGCCGGTAATGAACCTTCTGCACCATCGCTGGGAACAGTCGTGCTGTTGAGAGATGTTCGAAGAAGATGATCGTCACTGGAAGAGACGTCGCGTCATTGTCGACAAGAAGGAACCGAAGCACAGTCGTGATGTCATCGTTCGGGAACACGAACGCCACTGGAAAAGTCGTCGGAGAAGCTTCTTGGCGTTGCCTAGTAGCCGACTGCCATCGCCACCACCGTCAGTGGTGAGGCCTTGTCGCCAGCGATGATGATTCTGCCGCCCTGGCCAGCTCCCCTATGAAATTAGGATTGTGGCTAGGGCCTAGCAACTAATTTGGGGAAATGGAGGAAAAGGGAATTTAGGGGTCGGCTCCTTACAGAGGAGGAAAGGTCTTATGAGGAGGAGAGAGAGAGAAAGTGAAAGAAAGCTGTTTAAATAGAGATTTTAGAAAAAATAGTAGTTTACCAAAAAAACCTCAATAATTTCCTTTATTACAAGCTGTAGAAAAATTAGTTAGAAAGGTTGTTGGAAAATTTGTTAGTTTGTTACAAAGTTTGTTGGGAGGTTAGGAAGTGGTTACAAGGTGGTTAGAAACTTGGAGAGCACTCCAAGTGTAGGCTAGAGTATGATAACAAATATTTCGTTTATAAAATCACAAGAAAATATTAAATTTTAAAAAAATTACTATTCTTTAAAATAAACACAAAATAATATTTCAAAATTTTAAATTGCCATAAATTCATAAAGTCGGGAAAATGGGGTTACAGGAAAGTCACGCGAGATCGGTCTCGCTACTTGGGAGTCTCGATAAAGAAATACACGAGATCGGTCCCGCTACTTTGGAGTCTCGATAAGTCTCGATAAGAAAGCAGGGTCATGATTAAGAAAGGACTTGGTAGATCGAGTTAAATCTTGTATGGTCATTGGACAACTTGCGCACAAGAGTAAATTCCTCGAGCGATCCCGGGGCGCCGGGTTCGTGTCGGCCTAGGAGGAATTGCAGATATTATATGGCCTTTATCGACGGTACAACTCGATTGAAGTGAACCGTTACAATATAGGCTACGGGTCATTAGGTGGGAGCTCGTACCTCGCCATACAGATGGTCACCGTATACAAAGATCCAGGATAGCTTGACATTGCTAGTGACCACTCATATAGATGTGTCGGCATAAGAGCGGCTATCCGCGTATATGCCTTTGGATTGCGTCGAGTACTAACAATTTACGAGTTGGGTTAACAATATGTAATCCTAGCAAGTGCTAGATTGAATAGGCATGGGCTAGGGTGTGCACGGGTGCATCATCATTCTGGAGCCTAATATTTGAATATAGCAAGGACACGTGCTTCGACATGAAAGTGGCATCATCTCGAGTTAAGTCAGGAAGGGCCGTAAGGCAAGTTGGTTAAGTCTGGTGATCCTTGGGAGGCACGGTCTCGATCTTAAGGCACGAGCAAGTGTATTGGCATGACCAGCACGAGTCGTCCCTTTCACGTCATTGGCACGAGAATGGTCTAGAGGCACATAAAGAGAAGTGAAGGTCTTGGCACGGTCTAGTTGCATAAGTTTCTACTTGGCGAGGCACTACCTTGAATATATATTGAAGCCACGAATAGAGTATAGCACAACCATGTCGTTGCGCTGCTAAGTATAGGCCAAGACATCTTCGTTCTAAAATTGATCCTAAGGCAAGACTAGCAAGACAATCAAAAAGGGATTAAGCTGCACAAAGTAAATAAACATGTCGATTTTGTATGGGTGGGCGAGGAGCTCATTCTACCAGTACAGTTGAGTACTGACACCCACACAGTTTTCATGTGCAGGTACATGTAGAAGCTTGTGGTGAGGAGCTCACTTGGATGCGTCGAGGCATGGAGTTCCTTAGTGATTCGAAGCGTGCGGCCGCGTGGAGTCAAGACTTATACGGGACATAATATATGGACATTGCCTTCCAAAGCATCTACTGGCTCAAGCATTATATCGAGAGATGAGAGAGAGCAGAGTGACTTATAAAATAAGAGAAAAGTGAGCTTGAGAGACTTGTAATCATGGCCTTGCGCCCCATTGTAATCTTATTGTTCAATATCAATAAAGAGTACTCTTGAATAACTTGTGTTTTGCTTCTAAATTTTTGCTGCATGTTCAATGTTTCTACTTGGGACTTCTGTGCGATGACCCCGTCGCAGCCGCTGTAATCGGTCGTTATAAAACTGCCTTGCACGAGCACAATCTAGGCTCGTGCGGCATTACGCCTTAGCAAGGACGATCGCTCCTACGGGAGCAGGAGATGACAGTAGCAGGCCTTGGGGCCAACTGCTGAGCTCTGTCATAACATTATGAGCAGTCCGTGCCCTGGTGCTATCCAGATCTGTACCTCAAGCTTTGGTTGAGCCTCTTCCTACAGTCCCTCTGAACGTGTCCCTTCTTGCCACAAAAGTGACAAGTCGTGAGTTCCTTCGCCTGGTACGGGGTGAACCGCTGCTGAAGATGGGTTCTCGAACGTCTGAACGGGCCTCATGTCTGAACTCTGGATGGTACGACTGTGTGAGTAGGGCACAACGTGCTCAACGGATCACTGTTGATGGCTTTCTGGACTCTGGCCTCGGCTAACACCTCCTCGTAGGTAGTCCCCTACTGTGCGATCGTATACCTTTGGAGCTCTTTTGTCAGGCCGTAATGGAACCTCCGGGCCTTCTCTCTCTCATCGGGTATTAGTAGTGTGCCGAACCAGCTGAGGCGGCTAAACTCTACATCATACTCGTCTACGGTTATGTTTCCCTGCTTGAGGTAGAGGAACTGATCGTAGAGTGTGTCACGGATGGTAGCTAAAAAGTACTTCACCTCAAAGTACTCAAGAAACTGCTCCCACGTCTTATCCTTACCGACTTCACACTCCTTCGATTCCCACCAATGATGGGGATTCCCTTCCAGCTGGGTCCTCACGGCAGTCATCTATAAGTCAGTAGGTAGCTGTGAAGCATCTAAGATCTTCTGCGTGCTGGCTATCCAATCAAAGATCTTCTTCGGGCTCTCATTACCCTTGAAGGGTTTCGGGTCCATCTGGCGATACCCCCGAATGCTGCCTACCAGCCTGGTACCCGAACTGGTGGTGGTGGAGGTGCTGGGGCTGCCATCCTCTCCAAGGCAGTCATCAGAGTCTGGCTCATGACCTCCGTCTGTTGCCACTGTTGCTGCATCATTTTCTGGAAGAACTGGAACATCTTGGGCTGACCCTCCAGTTGTGGCATCTGGGACGGAATGGGTACATACGACATCTGCTGTGGGTACGCTCCATGCGGCATCTGGAAAAGGAAGGGTGGTGGTGGTGGCAAAGGGTTCTCCTCCTGCCTTATCGGCGTCTGCAACGTCTGGCTCTCCTGGTGCATCGGTACAGGCTGCGGTGCGAACCCCATATGAATAGATGGGGTCGTCGGAACGGTCTGAATGCGTCCGGGAGTCTGGATCTCTGTAGGAACTGGAGTCCTATCGTTGTTGGGTGTCGTGTCATGTGCCGGGGGGCACCATATGCTGTGCGTCCGCTGTGCAGATGCTTTCTCTAAAAGAGATAAAATTCCATAAGATAGGTATAGGAAACAAGCAAGATGCTGGAATTTTCAATCGTAAGATAGGAATGTAGAAGTCAAAGGCGATAATCAAAATATGGATGAGATTCTACATTTCCTAGTCCTAATTGCAGGCTCGCGTCGGTTTGTAACCTAAGCAATAAACTGACCTGCATGGGCCACCACTAAAACCATGTCATACCCAGTCCCAAAAATATATCGGATTTGGACATAACCTGGCCAGCTAATACAGCCTAGAGTAAGCTGCCCAATTTAATAGGCTCACTTAGTTGTACTACGCTGTAAATATAACTATACTAACAAATAGCAGGCAATCATCTAAATCTCATCCACTGAAATAGCAAAAAAAGTACTAAAATAAATACAGAGTAGTCTGAATATCCACAGTACAACAAAATAAATCCAGAGTCTGGTGGGAATAAATCCATAGTACAAACAGAATAAAAATACTAAAAATGGAAAGATAACTAGCCAAGAGCGACGGCTAACTAGATAATGAAGCTCTCAACCAAATAGCAGCATACCCTGAATCAAGGGAACTCCTTAGAAAGCACCTCGTAGTCCTCCGCTACATATCCTGTCTCAACTTCGGAGCCGTATATCGTCGAGTACAGATGCTCGTCGGGATCTGGAAAGGAATCAAGTCCTCGGGGTACATAGCAAGATACAAAAAGGAACATGCCATAAAGTAAATACTAAATAAACATAAAGGGTGAGCTAACCAATCTAAGTGAATACATATGAAAACAATTTTGGAGCGTTGTTTGCAAAAAAACAAAAAGTTTATTCCAAACTTAAAAAAGAATCGTACAAAGTACATTGAATTCTGGGAAAGTACAACTTTAGGAATCCGATCAGAAGACGATCGCTTTATCCCTTGGACTATGTGAACTTGAAGACTAAAGCCTCTGGAGAATGCAACAGCACTTTTACAAGAACTCTTGATATCCGATCCTTTGATAATGATTAGAAACTCTATTTATAGAGTTCTGGAAATAACTATTTTAACATTTATTCTGATGTGCGCGAGGTCGAACTGTGCCACTTCGGGTTGTGCCAACCTCAAGTTGTGCCAACTTCCATTCAGTTACTCAAACGTGTACTAACTATATTTAAACGCATGGCATCATATGATTGAGATACGCATGTTCATGTACAGAGTAGTGGACACATTTTGAGAGATTAGTGGCATGTGCGCCACGTCATCCTGCTTTAGAACGTTAGTTGCTTCAACTTTGTCAGGTTGTACGAACTTCAGTAAACGAGTCAAACTGTGCTTGATTAGGTTGTGCCTAGGCACAACTCAGTGCATAGGCACATGGCATCATTTGGGTTACGTATTAGTTCGTGAGGAGAGGTTGATCAGGTTGTGCCTAGGCCCAACTTGCAGAGTGCGCAGAACAGCTATCATCAAATGACAGCAAATCGTGTAGCACACAGTTTCTAAAATAAAGGTAATTTTGAACTTTTATATTTTTTATTATTTAATAATATTATTTAAATCATGATATTATTTATGGTGATTTTTAATCAATTTAAAACTATTTAAAACTATGACTTGTGATTTTGATGTTTTGCTAGTGCAACCCTAGAGACTGCATGACCTAGAGACTAACCATGACCAAGGGAACCTAGTCATGTGATTAGAATGTCATATTACTACTTTTTAGCCTAAGATCACTTTGGTCATTTTGACAATTTTGTGAAATTATAAATTATATTAATTAAATATGTGCTAATTGTTTATTTGAAACTTGACCTAGAATCTTAGCCTAATCTAGATTAGCCTTGAGATTAGAGTCTTGATTAGGATAACCTAGTAATGAAAAGATTAACAATATCTAGATATTTCATAGTAGGATATTTACCCCTTAGGATATTTATGAAAAAGAAAGCCTTATGACTAATTGAACCAATAGGAAGGCTTGGAATTGGGTGGACAAGCCCTAGCCACTCATCTACATGTAAAACTAACCTTACTTTATCTAATGACCAGCCATCAAGTGCCTCCTCCCTTCCTATAAAGAATCCTTAAGAAAACCCTTGCCTCTTTTTACCTCTACATAGAACCCTAAGTGTTCTTCCCCAAATTAGAGAGCTTCCCTCTTTGATTTGATCTCCAAATCCTTACATCCCTCCACCAAAATTTCCATCTAACCTTCTCATACTACCAAGCGAGGGTGCTAGCAAAGATTTGGAGCAAAGTGCAAGGAGGAGTGTCCTTTTTGGAAGATCTTCGTGTCGGAGCCGTGTCCTTGGAAGTATCATTAGGATTCCACTCCCAATAGGTAAAACCAACCCTCTAAATTAATTTCCTATGCATATTAGTTAGTTTTGAATCCATAGGATCCACCCCCATGCATATACCCCATTTAGATTCAAATTTGAGGCCATTTCGAGCTCTCTTGAGGATTTTAGATATGTGTATGTCCTACTTGATAGATCCCAAATTAGGATATCCCATGTGTATGTATGTATGATAATAGTTTAAATAGATATTTAAATTCAGTTTTAGAATGGTTAGAGAGTGGATTGATCTTAGTTAGGATGGTTAGAATGAGTTTCATTTGGATACCTATGTTGGTATCCAAGTATCTTGGCCTACATGTGTTTCTTTTATCCAAAACAACTCAAATTCGTCATAATATTCATCCATATTTTTATTAACCAAAGCAACTTAGAAATATCATAACTTTTAGCTTAGAACTCCGATTTATCTCCCATTTTTTAAAAAAGAACTGTATCGAAGTTAGCTTTCCAAATATATATTTTAATAAGCCAAAATCGTTCTAAAACTTTTTGTAAAACTATTTGAGTGTCAGCTGTCCGAAAGACAAACATGTTTCGATGTTTTCGCTATTCCGGAAGCTTTCAGACACGAAAATATGATCTGTTTGAAGTTTCGAAAAGCTAACACGAAGGGCTATGACATACTTTAATCCTAAAATTTATTAAAGGCCCAATTGGTACAGTATTAATTTTAAGTAGAAGAGTGACTATATGACATAGGCATTTTGTGTAACCTATGAGCCTATGTAGTATGGATATTAAATGAATGTAGAGTATATAATGCATAATACGTTAGATGAATGAAATGATATATATATGATATGTATCCTTTTTATATTAATATATATATGGTTGAATGCAAGCATGTAGGAATGCAATCAATGTAATGTATGTAAGCAACGCATAAATGCATGAATGGAACAATGATATACAATGTATGCATAAAAGTATATAATGAATGCTAGATACGAATGCAAGGTATACATGTAATGATAGATATGAATGCATAATGTATACATAATATAATGTAATATATAATGATAGCATGTATGGTAATGTAGAATATATGATACAAGCATGTATATGTCCACTATTTTCCCTTTTTCTTACTTTTTTCCTTCCCTTCCCTTTCTATTTCAGTTTTTTCCCTTTTTTTCTCTTCTATTTTTACATGTTGTATACAATGTATATAATATATAGATGCATGTAAGTATGTAATATGCATGAATAACATGTATGCAATAAAAATAAGTATATGCATGCGACTTAATGATATGTGAATGAATATAATGCATGAACTGAAGTATGCATGTATATGGGATATGAATGAATGATATATATATATATATGTGTTAAGGTAATGTAATGTATGTATTCACATATATTTTGAGTTAAATATATGAGTTTATATGCATATATTATATGTATGCATGTATGCAAGAATGAATGTAATAAAATGTAGAGTATCCATATATGAATATAATGTATGCAAGTATATAATGTATTCAAATATGTATGTATGCATCTATGTATGTATGTATAGGTGCATGAATGAATGCAAGTATGCATATATGATATGTATGTAGGCATGTATACAATGTATGTATGTATGTATACATGATATGTATGTATGCATGTATGCAATGTAAGTATGTATGTATGCATTTCTATAAACTGAGTTAACCTATAACCTTTTACACACATGCATTCATGCACCCTTTGACACCATGTATTCCATGTCACATACACCTACCTATTACTAAATCTGAGAACATTAACACATATCCTTTCACAGACATGTCACACACACACTCACTTACTCTTTTACCTCTCCTTCTTTCTCTCTATGTATATATATGTATGTGCCTATGTATATAGCTTTCCTATATATATTTATGTATATGAATATGTGAATGTGAATAATATATACATTATATGACTAAGTTTGTGTACCTTGTTAGCTTATGGCTTAGTTTTGTGCTTGGTTTAGCAAGTGACTTAGGCTATGAGTTAGCTATCTTGGATACTTGATTTGCATATACTTAGTTTGTTTAGACCTAGAATTGACTAACCTAGACTAGTTTGACCATTGTTGGCCAAACCCTAGCTAGTTTGACCATATTAGACTAGTTGTCCTAGTTTGACTAGATTGTTGACCACAGTTGACCAAGAGTTGACTTTGACCTAGATTGACTTAGACTCATGTAGATTGCATTATAATTTCAATTACCATATAAATTAAACTCTTTATAACCTGTTTTTACTCTAAATAGGACTCTGTGACACCAGTTCGGACATCTATTCATATCAGTCATTCAGGGTGATAGGCGAGTACATTCTCTGATAAGTTCATACTAGTTAGGAATTATATTCTTGCTCTAGATTACTTTACATGATGTTGTCACATTATTATCACGGATTGGTACTATATGGATCTTGTCATGCGATGTTATCCTCCTCGGGGTGCATCAGATACAGTTGTCATGTGCTTTTCACGAATATCTTGTATTTCATGTACACCGCTATTCATGTATACTCTTGTGCAATCTTGTACTCTCATGATCACGTGATCAAACATGATAAAAATCTCTTGTACAAGGTAATGTAACTTGACTGAATCCTTGTGTATTGATTGGGAAGGGTGAGTAGAAAATGGTTATGTGATCAAAATCCTATCTTGTGAAATCTTGTATATGTCCATTATACACTCACATATGATGGAGTTACCATTGTATTATCCTAACCCGTTTATATAACCATCCCATGCTCTAAATTACAGATTACTTACAGTTCTTACTTATTATGTATATAGATATTTTCAGTTATCAAATCTCTCTCGTTTTTATATATATATTTCTTTACAGTCCATGTATCTTACTCTTTTGCATGCTTTATATTTCCCAACATGATATGAACTGTGTGAGATGCATTGTGCTCGCTCCTGTCCTGACTGGACCTGTTGAAAATATTACAGATGATTACCTTGAGGACATTTTCCCTACTTGCCTTGGAGCAGGAGATGGCTTAGCTATCTTTGGTCCCGACACTCAGGAGTGATCGGAAGACTAGCTAGTAGACTTGGTTTAGTTTTCATGTTTTAGAACTTGAATTGTAATAACTTGAGATTTGAGTTTGTTTGAGATATTATTATTTAGTAGTTTATATTTGTTGTTGTTTAGTCTTTAGTTATAAACTTCTGTGTTATCTTATCGCTCTTAGACTGTGATTGAGATTTTATTATATCTACACTTGTCCTCCATTCGGAGTTGAGATTTGACAAGTACATTATATAATTGTGTGAGTTGTTGATTAGATAGTAACTTAGGACAGTGTTCTACTGTCGACACTGCGGCGTAGGCTGGACGTACCCACGTTCTCGTGCCCTTCCTCAGGGTGCGGGTCGTGACAAATCGTCTCGAGTGCCACGCTTTACGGGATTCGAAAAGATTTTTTTTGTTTAACGTGCGGTCAGTTGTCAGTGCTGTCAGTTAATGATGACAATTATTATCAGCGCCACGTAGGCTTAGGCACAACGTGATTGGACGCAATCTGATATGTGGCACAACTTGAGCAGTGGCGCAACTTGATCTCCGGGCTTCATAACAGTGGCGTAACTTGATTTTTTGGATACAACTTGATTGCTGAGTAGTACTGTTTGCAAAAAACAAAAAGTTTATTCCAAACTTAAAAAAGAATCGTATAAAGTACAATAAATTCTGGGGAAGTACAACTTTAGGAATCCGATCAGAAGACGATCGCTTTATCCCTTGGACTATGTGAACTTGAAGACTAAAGCCTCTGGAGAATGCAACAACACTTTTGCAAGAACTCTTGATCTCTGGTCCCTTGATAATGATTGGAAACTCTACTTATATAGTTTTAGAAATAACTGTTGTAGCAGTTATTCTGATGTGCGCGAGGTTGAACAACGCGATTTTAGGTTACGCCAACTTCATGTTGCACCAACTTTCATCCTGTTACTCGAATATATACTAACTGTATTTCGACGTGTGGCATCATATGATTGAGATGCACATGTCGTTTACAGAGTAGTGGACATGTTTTGAGAGATTAGTGGCATGTGCGCCACGTCATCCTGCTTTAGAACATAAGTTGCCTCAACTTTATCAGGTTGCGCGAGCTTCGGTCAACGAGTCAAACTGTGCTTGATTAGGTTGCGCCTAGGCGCAACTCAGTGCATAGGCACATGGCAGCATTTGATTATGTGAGGAGAATTTGTTCAGGTTGTGCCTAGAAAATCGTTTCGAGCGCCACGATTTGCGAGATTCGAAGAGATTTTTTTCGTTTATTGTACTGTCAGTGCTGTCAGTTAATGATGGTAATTATTGTCAGTCGCCACTTAGGCTTTGGAGCAATGTGATTGGGCACAGTCTGATATATGGTACAACCTGAGCAGTAGCACAGCTTGATCTCTGGGTATCATAACAGTGGCACAACTTAACTTTTTGGGCGCAACTTGATAGCTGAGTAGTAAAAATATGGCACAACTTGATTTTTAGGCTCTACAAGCGTATGGGTCAGTAGATAAGGAAATGGCATCGAGTCACGGGTCGATATCGGATCACGAGCCGATATAAACATACACGCACTAGTATACCTCCCAACCGTACCTAGCCCTCAGCTAGTGGCCGCTGCCGGACATATCCCTAGTGTATTTATGGCCCATAACCGGGTATCCATGCCCATAATCAGGTCACACTGAGGCTAAAATAATGTAACTGTCTGTCCCATACGCCTACTAGTTGTCTACTCGGCACATAAAATATACAAGTCATATCCACGACCCAAACAACTACTCTCAATGCAAAGTCAGCTAGCTAGAACCATCACTACTATATATGTGCCGTCACACGTGTTATTCGTACCGATAGCCAATCGAGAGTGTCAGCTCGTACCAAGACTCGATCTTACTCGGTGACATGTCGTAAAGCATGTCACGGTCATGGAAGTTATAATAATGACTCCATAACTGAAGGTACGTCATGTAGTACCCCGTCCCGCTCAGTCAATCGGAGGAATCGAAACGCCGACGGCATTCGGACTTAGCCTTACAACGGCTACTCGGAGACATCGCTCGGTCGAGGCGACCGCTCGCTCAGGTGGGATAGTTTCGGTGAACTTGCCTCATCTTTGCCTTCACATAATAAATCGCATGTTTTCAACTTGCACAAGTAGGCTTAATAATAAAAGAGATGAATCCACATAGCTAAAGGGAGTAATCTCGACGGGTTGAACTGAGTTAGAATATGGAAAGGTCCAACGGTCGGCTTAGAGTTGGTGCACGACGTGCTTTGAAAATGACACTCGGTCCTTCGTCTCGTGGATTGGGAGAAGGAAAGTTGGTTGAGTAGACAAAGTTATGAATCATAGCCAAAATCATAGGCGTCGCCCGTATGAATGCTTCATAAAGCATGCATGGTCCATTTGTCCAAGGCTTGGCATAGCCTTGACCCGCCCTATGAGTTAAGTTGCGTCGCACGGCTGCTGGCGTAAGTCTAGGCACCCAAATGACTTGGTCGTTCAGAAGTCGAACACATGTGCGACACGTTTCCGCAATGCGGGGCTTGACGCAGCCTTTGCTCGTCGAGTCGTTGTGCGTTTAAGTCAGGCAAGTTATGTTAGGCTATCAGAGTGGTAGCAAGCACGATCCTACGAGTTCTACGGTTGGGTATAACCACATAGTCTTACGGTCTCAAGGCCCGTCGACTTGGGCAGGAGTGTCGCGTGGAGCACGATTGGCTTAAGGCACGATGCACGGACTTAGTGTTTAAGGCATGAACCACAGTTGATCTAATGAGTTTTGGAGGAAGGACTATCGAATAGGCATTGAGTTGAACAAAATGATATGGTAACAGGAAGAAGGCTCGCGGCCGTGGGTCGTCGAGGGATCTCAAGGAGCATCAAGGGAGAAGGGTCACGATCGTGGGTCGTCGAGGGATCTCAAGGATAGAAGTATTGATATTGTTTTAAAAAAGATGGTAACATTGGAAGAGGAATGACTGTGTGAGACGTCAGTTTGTATCGAGTCTGCATGGTCATTGGACAACTTGTGTACCGGTGCACAAGGATTTTGATTTGTTCCTCAGACGGTTGTCGCGGCCACGGGACCGATCTGGCCTAGGAGGAACCACGGGCCTACGGGACCCTTGGATGGTGTGCGACCTGACCCAAGGGGTGCGCCGTAGGACGGGTATTAGGGGAAATTCGGCAAGATCGTGCCTCGTTATATACGAACGTACCCTAATATTCCAATGGAGGTCCAAGATAGCTTGTCGTGCTAGTGACCAAGTTCATATAGATGTCGGCATGACGGCGGCAATCCGCGAGTGTGCCTTTGGATTTAGTCGAGTATTGAGTGCGCTATATTCAAGGAGTCGAGTTGAAGGTGTGTGTACAAGTAAAAAACACAATATTAGGCCTAAGATTTGGTTTCAACGTAGGCGTCCTGCTTCGGCACGAGTCGTGGCGTCGAGTCTTAAGATGTTGGCATAGAGTTGCACAAGTTTGATTGAGTCGTCGTGGGTTTAAGTTAGGAATTGCCGCAAGGCAAGTTGGTTGAGTGACACTAAGTTCACAAGTCTTGATTGGGTCAGTTGGTGATCAAACTAGCAAGGGACGCTAGACGGCAAGGGCCGCGAGGCGGCGATATGGTTAAGTCTTACTGAATTGCAAGGCACGGCCTCAGCAAGGGTTTGTAGCACGGTCACACGGAAATGAAGCCTCATCGCGTAGTTGCGTCTCTGATTTTGGCCGAAAGGCAAGCACGACTTGATAGGTTAACGTTGTTGGCACGAAAAGGGGGTCTAGAGGTAAAGTATGAGTTAACGTTGTGGTACAAATACGGGATGGTCCTCAGACACAAATTTGCCAAGGCGTCCGTAGTCTTAAAACTGATCCTAAGGCAAGACTAAAAAGACAATAGAAAGGGATTTAAGCTGTACAAAGTAAATGAACGTGTAGGTTTTGTATGGGTGGGCGAAGAGCTCACTCTACCAGTACAGTTGAGTACTGACACCCATACAGTGTTCATGTGCTGGCACAGGTAGAAGCTCGTGGCACGGAGCTCGTTTAGATGTGTCGAAGCATGGAGTTCCTTGGCAATTCGAAGCGTGCGGCCGCGTGGATTGAAGACTTATACGGGACATAATGTATGGACATCGCCTTCTGAAGCTTCCGCTGGCTCAAGCACTGTAATCGAGAGATGAGAGAGAGCAGAGTGACTTGTAAATGAGAAAAAAGTGAGCACGAGAGACTTGTAATTTGGCCTTGCGCCCACAAATATAATCTTGTATTCAATATCAATAAAGAGCTTCTTTTGAATAACTTGTGTTTCGTTCTAAATTTCTGCTGCGTGTTCAATGTCTCTGCTTGGGACTTATGTGCGACGACCCCGTCACCGCCGCTGTAATCGGCCGTTATGGAACCAGCCTTGCACGAGTGCAAGCTAGGCTCGTGCGGCATCACGCCTTAGCGAGGATGATCGCTCCTACGGGAGCGGGGCGTGACATAATGGTATCAGAGCACGGCTTTACGTCCTTGGACTATCGATTGAATTTTTTAACTCGTTGTTTCCGCAAACTCTGTTGCTTCCGCATGTTGATGTCGTTGGTGGTCTCTCTCTCAATTGTCCCACGGGATGTCCGTACAATAAGTCTAAATAATTTACAAAAACGTAGGAGAACAGTTTTTGATAAAACGAAAAGATGATTCGCGTAAGCACGGTTGGCTAAGTCGGGCTGGGCATATACACCAAGGATTGCGTCGACCTTAGAAAAGTCGAGTGCGGGAATTGAATAGTGTCGAGTAAGAATGAGTTGAACTCGATTGAGTAAATTAAGATGACTATCGATAGGGGTGGTATCAAAATACGATATCGTCAGTGCGATATAGATGAGCGTGCATGGAAATTGAGGAATGGTTCGAACGGAAAATTTGAAGAAGTAGATTTTGATTTGAATGATAAGTTGAGGATTTGTTGAATGACTTCATACCTGAGTGGTGTATGCGATAGCCTCAGGGATGTCGATCGATTGATTGAGGAAATTGATGTTGTGAATGATTCGAGGGATAATGATTGAACATGAATGTCGAGGAGATTATCCAGTCAAACGATAGCATCATTCGTACGACTCAGAACTTGTTACAAAGGAAGATTGTTAGGTTACGCATATCTTTGATGGTATTGAGGCGTATCAAAGTTCGATATGCGATAACTCGAGGGTATTCTGACTCGACAAACGACGATCGTGCAAGTGTTATTGTTCGGTTGGATGCTGTACTTAGGATTTTGATTTAAGGGAATATTGGATGAAAATGATCGTGTCTTGATGTTTACGTTGATAGCCATAACGTCGACAATCTTGTCTTGTGCGAGCGCAACTCTAGCCTCGCACATGCATTGCGTCGGATTCGGGGCAATCGTTCCGCGTGAGCTGAAATGGTGATTCCTGTCGCAGGAATGATCGAACTCGGAAAATCATAACGCGGCAACTTTGATTGTGTCGACTTGTTGGCTTGATGCGAAGGTGAACTCGAGGATTGTAGGACTTGCGATTGATGAATGAATAAAACTTGAGGATTGAGTAGGTCCAATTCGTGTATCAAAAATGAATTAGTCTAGACACAAAACAAGAGTTACGTCCCGATGAGAATGATTATCTCGCGGGAGCATACATGGTGATTCGTGCCCACCGTAGATAATCTGACTCGCGTGAGATCGGAGCGCAACATATTGTTAGGTCGGACGACCTTGTGATCGATCACGTGAATTAGGATGAATGACTTCGGAAGTATGGAATGTAAAAGTTTGGTTTAGCGATGAATTGTGTCGTAGCGTGCTTGACTTGGGGATTGATAGGCGGATTACGTCGAACGTGTTCGAAGAGATAGACTATGCGAAACGGCTTGATGAACGAAAGATACAGATATGACATGGGATTGGTTGAAACGTAAGTTATCGTAGGATGCCTTGCTGAACGACTCGGACCTCGTGCGACGAATGTTAGGATGTGCGTAGGGAATCGATGCTCGATGTTTAGAAATCGAAGCGATGCGAGCTTGGGTAGAAAACCCCCGTACCATCAACTTGGTTTAACCTTAGGATGGGGTCAGTGTTGATATCGTTGTTTGGGAACTGTGATTCCAATACTGGCAATTGACTTAGTCTAAAAAAACTGCCTAGCAGCTAGGTGAGATGTCCACGTTGCGAGAGTTAGCATCGGTAGGATTAATTTTCATGATTGAGTAGATGGATCGATAGGTGGAAATTAGATTCACTATCACAAGGCTTGGTTGAAATGCATGTATTTCGGGGACGCCTGTAATGTGTGCACGATCCAAACTAAGTGATACGCTGAATCAAGTAAGACTTGAGGAACGGGAAAGTGCAAAGATTTTGAGATCGTGAGTTTAGAAGGAAAGGATTGTGGGTAGCACGAGCGTGGCTCGGATTAAGGAAACGTATAGGCGTAGCATGTGCGAGAGTTCTTGAATGTTGAGTAAAAAGATAAGTCGATAAGTAAGTACTCAGTTAGTTTCGAGGACGAAACTTTTTCTGAGTGGTGTATGATGTAGTGCCCCGTTCCGCTCAGTCAATCGGAGGAATCGAAACCCCGACGGCGTTCGGACTTAGCCTTGCAACGGCTACTCGGAGACATCGCTCGGTCGAAGCGACCGCTTGCTCAGGTGGGGTAGTTTCGATGAACTTGCCTCATCTTTGCCTTCACATAATAAATTGCATGTTTTCAACTTGCACAAGTAGGCTTAATAATAAAAGAGATGAATCCACATAGCTAAAGGGAGTAATCCCGACGAGTCGAACTGAGTTAGAATATGGAAAGGTCCAACGATCGGCTTAGAGTTGGTGCACGACGTGCTTTGAAAGTGACACACGGTCCTTCGTCTCGTAGCTTGGGAGAAAGAAAGTTGGTTGAGTAGGCGAAGTCATGAATCGTAGCCTAAGTCATAGACATCGCCCGCATGAATGCTTCATAAAGCATGCACGGTCAATTTGTCCAAGGCTTGGCATAGCCTTGACCCGTCCTATGAGTTAAGTTGCCTCGCACGGCTGCTGGCGTAAGTCTAGGCGCCCAAATGACTTGGTCGTTCAGAAGTCGAACGCATGCGCGGCATGTTTCCGCAATACGAGGCTTGACGCAGCCTTTGCTCGTCGAGTCGTTGTGCGTTTAAGTCAGGTAAGTTATGTTAGGCTATCATAGTGGTAGGAAGCACGGTCCTACGAGTTCTACGATTGGGTATAACCACATAGTGTTACGGTCTCAAGGCCCGTCGACTTGGGCAGGAGTGTCGCGTGGAGCACGATTGGCTTAAGGCACGATGCACGGACTTAGTATTTAAGGCATGAACCACGGTTGATCTAATGAGCTTTGGAGGAAGGACTATCGAATAGGCATTGAGTTGAATGAAATGATATGGTAACAGAAAGAAGGCTCGCGGCCGTGGGTCGTCGATGGATCTTAAAGATAATCAAGGGAGAAGGCTCGCGACCGTGGGTCATCGAGGGATCTCAAGGATAGAAGTCTTGATATTGGTTTGAAAAAGATGGTAACATTGGAAGAGGAATGACTGTGTGAGACGTCAGTTTGTGTCGAGTCTGCATGGTCATTGGACAACTTGTGTACCGGTGCACAAGAATTTTGATTTGTTCCTCAGACGGTTGCCGCGGCCACGGGACCGATCTGGCCTAGGAAGAACCACGGGCCTACGGGACCCTTGGATGGTGTGCGACCTGACCCAAGGGGTGCGCCGTAGGACGGGTATTAGGGGAAATTCGGCGAGATCACGCCTTTTATATACGAACGTACCCTAATATTCCAATGGAGGTCCAAGATAGCTTATCATGCTAGTGACCACGTTCATATAGATGTCGGCATAACGGCGGCAATCCGCGAGTGTGCCTTTGGATTTAGTCGAGTATTGAGTGCGCTATATTCAAGGAGTCGAGTTGAAGGTGTGTATATAAGTCAAAAACACAATGTTGGGCCTAAGATTTGGTTTCAACGTAGGCGTCCTGCTTCGGCACGAGTCGTGGCGTCGAGTCTTAAGATGTTGGCAAAGAGTTGCACAAGTTTGATTGAGTCGTCGCGGGTTTAAGTCAGGAATCGCCGCAAGACAAGTTGGTTGAGTGACACTAAGTTCACAAGTCTCGATTGGGTCAGTTGGTGATCAAAGTAGCAAGGGACGCTAGACGACAAGGGCCGCGAGGCGGCGATATGGTTAAGTCTTACTGAATTGCGAGGCACGGCCTCAGCAAGGGTTTGTAGCACGGTCACATGAAAATAAAGCCTCATCGCGTAGTTGCATCTCTGATTTTGGCCGAAAGGCAAGCACGACTTGATAGGTTAACGTTGTTGGCACGAAAAGGGGGTCAAGAGGTAAAGTATGAGTTAACGTTGTGGTACAAGCATGGGATGGTCCTCAGACACAAATATGCCAAGGCGTCCGTAGTCTTAAAACTGATCCTAAGGCAAGACTAGAAAGACAATAGAAAGGGTTTTAAGCTGCACAAAGTAAATGAACGTGTAGGTTTTGTATAGTTGGGCGAGGAGCTCACTCCACCAGTACAGTTGAGTACTGACACCCACACAGTGTTCATGTGCAGGCACAGGTAGAAGCTCGTGGCGCGGAGCTCGTTTGGATGCGTCGAGGCACGGAGTTCTTTGGCGATTCGAAGCGTACGGCCGTATGGATTGAAGACTTATACGGGACATAATGTATGGACATCGCCTTCCGAAGCTTCCGCTGGTTCAAGCATTATAATCGAGAGATGAGAGAGAGCAGAGTGACTTGTAAATGAGAGAAAAGTGAGCACGAGAGACTTGTAATTTGGCCTTACGCCCACAAATGTAATCTTGTATTCAATATCAATAAAGAGCTTCTTTTGAATAACTTGTGTTTTGTTCTAAATTTTCGCTGCATGTTCAATGTCTCTGCTTGGGACTTCTGTGCGACGACCCTATCGCCGCTGCTGTAATCGACCGTTATGGAACCAGCCTTGCACGAGCGCAATCTAGGCTCGTGCAGCATCACGCCTTAGCGAGGACGATCGCTCCTACGGGAGCGGGACGTGACACGTCACCTAAAGCTAAGTTGAGTATTTATATCACGGTGTCGTTATCATCATCGACTATACCCGAGGCAATTCCCAGGCTCCTCTAACTAAGTCCCCCACAAGCAAGAGTACAATGAAATATATGTAAATCAGTAATACAAGGCAAGGTATACTTGCCATCAACTCCGAAATGCGCAAGCAAAGATCCGGTCCCTCTTGTCTCGATTGTGTCATCACGGGGACCTACAAATATAACAATCAAGGCTTACGATACGTTAAGCAACCCTCAAGATCACGACTTGATCATGAAGCCCTATAAGTTAAGCAACTACATATTTTTAGGTTAGAATGAATACAAGTGTGTTGTGGTTAATCTCTATAATATGCTCTCATCAACCTAGCAATACAAGTTGTTAGTGTCACGCCCCGATCCCGTAGGAGCGATTGTCCTCGCTAAGACGTGATGTCGCGTGAGCCTAGATTTGCACTCATGCAAGGCAGGTCCATAAGGGCCGATTACAGGCTAAGCAACGGGGGTCGTCGCACAGAAGTTCCAAGCAGAAATATTGAAAAGTCAGCATCGAAAATTTGAAAGTAAAACACAAGTCACGCAAAATACTCTTTTATTGATATTGAAAAAAGATTACAATATGGGCATGAGGCCAAATTACAAGTCTCTCAAGCTCACTTTTCTCTTATATTACAAGTCACTATGCTCTCTCTCATGCTCGATACAAGCTTCAAGGCGACGAGTGGCAGATTCTGTAGAATAGATTAGTTGGATGATTATAAAGTTTTAGCGACAGGAGATTTGAGGGAGTAGTGTGATCAAAGGTGGGCAAAAATCCTCAAGTATTCGTAGTATGAAATGACCATGAGAATAGATGATAGCTGATGGAACCCGTCTTCTATCATAACTGATGGACTCTTCCCTTAAATTTCGAGGAGAAAATTATTTTTAAGGAGGGTAGATTTGTAGCTCTCCTTCCCGAAAATTTTAGAAATATTTTTATTATTATTTATTTAATTTGAATGGTGATTGTTTAGATTTTATAAATAATTATTTAGTTCATTATTACGATAGATGAACTTAGCTATGGTGGAGTTTTGAGGAACAAGACGGCTTGGAATCATGGCACCGATAGTACAGTGGCGTGCTTTGACTAGTGTATTAGCCCTGGTAGGAAAGACCTGTCCATAAGTGTGTACTAATTAGGAAAACCAGGCCAAGTTATGATATGAATATTATAAATAGTTTAATTATTTATTATTAATATTATTTGACGTTTAAGTGATCCGGTTGTTCCAAACTGGTCCGAACTTGACCCTAACCAAACTAGAGCCCATGTAGTCGGGTAGTACGTCTAAAAATATCCACGTAGATGTACGATTGATATTTATTTTATTTTAGTAACCTTGAAGGCCGTATTACAAAGGTGGTTACATTAGATGTTCTTTTATGAAATAAATAAATAAGATTTTATCTATAGTAAACGAGTTCCTTAAAATATATTAGTGGATCTTGGGGTTGTAGACTATATATATATATATATATATATATATATATATATATATATATATATATATATATATATATATATATATATATATATATATATATACTAATTGATTATATGAATTCACCATTCAATAGGAAAGATAGTAAATATAGATATCTTATATAAATAATATTTCTATATATATAAATATTTTACTATATATATAGATGCCTTTTCTATGTAAATAATATAATTGTTATTAATTATAATAGTTGTACTTAAATTACTATTCGATTTTATGATTTTAGGATACATATATATATTTTAGAATACATACATATATATATATATATATATATATATATATATATATATATATATATATATATATATATATATATATATATATATATATATATATTAGAATACATATATATATATATATATATATATATATATATATATATATATATATATATATATATATATATATATATATATATATATATATATTATATATATATATATATATATATATATATATATATATATATATATATATATATATATATATATATATATATATATATATTAATATATATATATATATATATATATATATATATATATATATATATATATATATATATATATATATATATATATATATTAATACACTTTTGTTGAATAGAATGAATAAAACAAAGAAAACCCATATTAATCTCCCCCACATGCTCGAATCGAGAGCAGCTGCAACCCAAGCCCGGCCCAGCCGAGCGTTTCGACGCAAACGACTACATATATAATCGGGAGGGAGAAAACTCGGGAACCTAAAACCTTAGCCGCGCCCCATCCCAGTCACCTGGGCGGCCACCCGCCGTCGGCGCCACCGTCGCACGCGGCCGGAGTCGCCGGAGGCAGCGCGCGCACGACAGCGCCACAGAGGAGCACGACAGCAGCCGACCCAAACATTAATTTTGAGGCCGATGTTCTCCCTCCTCGATCGACGAAACTTCGTCCCGATTACGCAGGTGCGATTACAACCTAACCAACTCTGATCTCTGTCGATTAGTTCAAATCGAAGTCGTCTGTATTAGATGAGAAATTAAACCAAAGTTCGGTAAAAATCTGTCCCGAAACAGGACCAATAACAGTCCAATCATCCACGTTTGAAGGTCGATTCCGATTGATCTAGTTCCAGATTAGAAATTCTACTTGAACACAATTATAGACAACATATAGGCTCCACAACCCATTTTACAGAAGTCAATTTCATCGACTACGCGCCGAAAAATCAGATCCCAAAGTTTACCAAAAATCTGTTTTAAAAACTAGAAATTCCTTCGATACGACGTGCGTCCCGCCAATCTGGGCGACATGGTCACGAACCAAAAGCATCGAAAGGTGCGTATCGACTTCTTGGACGTGTGGGCTTTGACGGAATTCAAATTGGTCGCATGTGCGCGACGAATTTGATACGTATCCGTCAAAATTTACCGTATCGGCCTCTGTGCAAACTTTTTAATTACTTTGTGTACGTTCGTTAGTGTAACGCTCCAGTCCCAAAATACGTAGGACTAGGAACGTAGACATGCCAGCTGTATTCATACGAAGTATACTCTAATATATGGAAGCCTCGTATAAATACATAAGCTGTAAAATGCAGTAGAACCATAACTATCTCATCCACACAAAAAAATAAATAAATAAAAGGCATATATAAAGATAATGAATTGTCTTGATACAATATGTTGGGCGGAGACAAATCCACTACCAACAAGAAAAGGAAAAAATACATGATGTACAAAGATTGATTTTGGCGAGCGAAGCGAAGACAATCCAAATGCAATCATCTTCGAGGAAATAGCGACGAACGCGACTAGAGCTAAAGCACCTGCGAAAGACAATAGCACACACCTGAATAAATATCATGCCATATAAACTGAATAAATATTGCTCAAATAAATAAGTAAATCGAATTATAACATGTTCCAATACGCACCTACTGAACGAGCGTACCATCCTCCCAACCAAACAAGGACAGGAGATGGTAAACTAATTCACGGTAACGTATCTTTCCATGCTATGAATCCAATATGGTATCCGGACCCCAACAAGGTTCAATACCTTCTCATCGAAGTAGTAAGTCACACCTACAACCAAACAAGGAGAAAATGTGACGAACTAATCCGCGACAAGTTATTGTTCCAAGCTACGGTCAGATACAAGTACCCAAACCAAAAGTACTCGTACCTAACGGATAAGGTACCTATCCATTCTATGTGAAATGTAGTTAAGAACAATCCTTCCTACGCATGGGCCCTGGCTAAATAGGATCGGCGTAGTCCCCCTTGGATATCAGAGGCCCCATCAGTAAGAGCATGACGTTCTGCAGAATCGTCATTGGCCGTCAGTAATCATGGGTCATCAACTCCGTATCTCCAACGGAGAGTTCGGGTCACAAGGGAAAGTGCATCGAAGCCCATACGCTAAGGAATTGTCCTCCCCGCCCGATGCCTACTGTGTTGTATCCACAACATAAACCACTATAACCGCTAAGTCAAACTAGCATGCAATCTCTATTAGCGGTTATTCCTATCGCACGGCTTGTACGTACTAGTGGCCAGCCAATCACGCACTTTCGTGTCCTACATGCAACACACAACTTCGTGGTACAACGTGTCGAGGCCAATGAATGCAACACACAAGGTGGTCCCTTAAATCTAGGTTTAATTTGTAAGAAAATAATACACAGCAGGAAATATAAATGAACAGTAAGTTCTAACAGTTATGCCATGTATCACAGTTTATTTTGTATAAAAAAAATAAATAATGCATGAAATATGAGCTAAAATAATTAAACAGCGAATGGCAAGGTGTCTTGCCTGGTAGGACTCCTGGTGTGCTGCGATGATGAATGTGGCACGAACTGCGACTTTGTTGCAACAACTGTACAATGGGACCTCGGATAGTGGCACGGATAGTGCATCGAGTCCAGAACGATCAATTTAGTTAGGGTGGACATAAGATAGGCTTGAATTTGGCGACGGAATAGGAATAACGGGGTTGATCATGGAAAGGAGAAACATCAAAGAAAATGGATAATAATATATAAGGTTTTTAGAGAACTATTTATAACACTTGTAACAGAAAATAATTATATTGGTTAAAATAGTTTTTAGGTAAATATTTGAAAGATAAAGGTCGCCTTTCAGGCAAAACTCTATACTTGTCGAAATAGGATACTTATATAAAAAGCTATGTTTTTATTAATGACTATCAAGAAATATTTCTAAACATCTTAAAACTATAGTATATTATATATATATATATATATATGACTTCTTCAAAATAATAATAGTCTTAACAATCACACTTATAATATTAAAACCAAATTACTATTAATAATATCACAATAATAATAATCGATATTATTATTATTATACACCATGTGAATCATATATAGCTAGTTTTAAAAAAAACAACCATAAGTAATAAGAATCACCTTGTAAAATAATAATAATAATAATAATAATAATAATAATAATAATAATAATAATAATATAATAATAATAATACTAATGATACCAGCAACTAAACAAAAGAAAAAAATTAAAACTGATCTACAACTGCTTTCTCAAAAAAGAGATAGGAAAGAGAAAAAGAAATTGACTTTTGAGAAGGGAGGAGAGAGAGGGTGAAGGGAGAGGGAAGAACGAGTGAGAGAGAGGGAGATGGGGATGGAGAGGACGGGTGTCGGCGCCGGGGTGGTTCGCCGGCGGCGGAGGAAAGGGCCACGGGGGAGAGGACTCGGGAGAGGAAGACGGAGGAAGGGAGGCGCGGTCGATCGGAGCTGGAGGGAGAGGGTGAAGGGGTTCCGGCGAGGGTTTTGGTCGCGGCGGAGGAGATCGAAGTGCGGCGGCGAGATCGAAGTGCGGGCGGTCCGGCGGGGGACGGGTGGAGAGGAGTGAGGCGGAGCGGGGGACGTCTGGGCGGCGGAGAGGGTCTGATGGGATGCCGGAGGGGCCTGACGAGGAGGAGCTCGCCGGCGCAGTTCCGGCGGATGGTTAGGGAGTCGGCGCTGCGCGCCTGCGGAGGAGGCGGAGCGGCTCGAGGCGGCTTTGGTCAGGTTAGGGTTCGAAACTCTCCTTCGGTTTCATGGTGGTTATGGAGGTTGGCCGGAAACTGGGGGCTAGGCAATGGCCGTGGTGGTGGGGGTGATGCCTCGGGTGGGCGGTTTGTGGCGGAGACGGGTTCCGCCACGGTGGTGGTGGTGTTGGTTGTAGGGGTCGAGAAAAATGGTCTGATGACGTGTTTGTGGCGGTCGGGGATGCCGACGGCGGTGGTGTTGCGCTGTGGCAGGGCTGGGAGTAATGGGGATGGTGACATCGTGGGTGATGGTGCTGGGTGTGGGTGCGCCACGGTGGTGGCTGTCTGTGGATACGGTGGTTTGGGGTGATGGTGACGGTGATGGTCACAGGGGACGGGGTTGTGGAGGAAGTCGAGGCGGAGGCGGCCGGGACAGGGGTTTAGGTTTACAATTTTTCGGTCTGTAGTTGTGGGTTTAGTGTAACGTCGTGTCGTGTGTGTCTGACACGACGGGGAAGGATGTTCGGATTTGTCGGACATGGGACGAAAAATAATGTATGTGTAAAAGAGGAGAATAGTGGATGGAACACGGACACGATGCACGATTGGGTTGAGGAAATTTTGTGGAATAAATAATGAATTGGAGGAGTACCTGCCTATTTATAGGATGTGGGAATTCCCAATTTGGATAGGATTAGGAGAATTTAAAACCCAAGTAGATAAATCATCTATTTAATTAAAATCAATCAAATCAAATCCAATCCAATCCAAATCCAATTAAATCTAATTTAATTCCCTTAGTTTAAAATCAAATCAACAAATCAAATTCCAATTATAGATATTAACTTAATCTATTTAAATGTATCCATGGAATCAAATCAAAATTTAAATTGTCACAAATATTTCAAAAATATGTTTTCCAAAAATACTATAATAATTAATTTCAAAAATACATTATTATTTAAAATAAACTTAATAAAATATTTATGAAATAAATATTTTTGCACAAAAATTTTTATTATTAATAACTGCTAAAAATAATAGACTTTTTATAGCAAGAATAATAATTCTGTATAATATTTTGAAAAAATAGAAAAATTGTTTTTCTACAATATGTACGCTCGCAAATATTCGCACTCGTCGAGCAAATTCGAAAAAAGAAATAAAAGGTCGTGCGCGACGTATAATACGACTACGCGACGTACAATACAAAATTTTAAATCGGTACCAAATTAAATAAAAATAAAAAATAGTAAAAATTTAGGGGTTTTACAGTTAGATCGAGACAAAACTTACGCCAACAGGACCGTGTCATTTTTCTGGTCCTGTATGCCAATTTTGGTCCGATTCTGAGACAGTTGATCAGATCGCCGTTTTACGGGCCCCACGGTCTGATTCAACGGGCGATTTTGTGTACGACCTGCCGAAATCCAACTTTGGACATACGGTTGGGTTCATATCATCAAAACGAATCCGTAGACATATTTTAACGACTTTAGAGACCGTTGACTCTGGCACGCTTTTCGGTGCAAAGCGGGTCCAACGACGGATACCGTTTTGACCGAAAATTACCGTTTTGCCCCTGTGTCCAGAATTGGACTTAAGGTCAGGCAATCCTAGCTAATTTGACTATTCTAAAAATGTTGGTAATATTTATTTCAGCATCCGGAGACTTCTGCATATGTTGACTATTGTGGCTCATTGAGTGGAATAGTATTATCGGTTTCACCAGCACAGGACCTCAGGCGAGTACATCTCTGATAGTTTTTGTATTTGATTATCTCTATACTTCTTGTATTTAATATTGTTTTATATTGATATCATGTTGATTCTTGACACGCTTGTCACACGTATGAGATAGTAGTTATGGATTCTTGCATGTTGTTCGTGACCAATATATTTTCGTGTTCGTGACCTGTCTGAATCCATGGGTACTAGATGGGCGGGAAAGTACATTAGTAGACATGTAAACATACCCAGAAATATCCCCAAAATATTTATTCTTGCCTGATAGCAGTAGCACAACTCACGTACGGGGTACCAGATTTACCCCTTAGCCGTTTACATGTCGAAAGTGTATTTTAAATCACTTGTTAGATATAGTCTTACTGCATTACAGTTTCTTGTCATTGCTTCTCTTCTGTACCATGTCTCCCTATTTTTACTCACATGATTCCTACCATGATTTTCTGTTTATCCCTTATCATGTATCTCATTATTATTACAGATTTATAGATTTCGTCATTTATTGATTCTGTGGTGAGATTCTACTTGTTCCATTTCTGACTGGAAAGCAATATTTTTCAGGTTTAGCCGCGATCACTCTTAACACTGGGAAGGCATGGGTATGCTGAGGTCAACCTAGATAGTTGTATTAGCTGTCTTTCCTATTTTGTGAGACATTATATTTTCTAGCAAATGTGAAGTTGTAAATCTTGTAATAATTGTAGATTTGATTTAATAATGTGAATGAACAATAAATCTAATTTTTGTGATTTTGAGCATCTTGGTCGTGACAGCGTTCTACCGTCGACTCTATGGCGTAGGCTGGCTTGGACACGTCTCGTATCCGAAAAAACGGGTACGGGTCGTGACATGTAGGAGAGAGAGGATGGTGTGTTATAATAAAGGAAGGGTGTGTTGGCTGTTGAATAAAAAAGTAGCGAGTATGCATCTTCTCAAAAGTAGAGTTGTGCTGTTGAAGGAGGATTGGTCATGGGAGAGGGTTTGTCATAGGTGGCTTTCCTAAAGGGGTCAGTTTTGAATGCTGAGGATGGGAGTGATTTAAAAGAGAATTTTCCTCTAGCCTTTATGAATAATAATTTGTCCATTAAGCTTTTGGGGTGAGTTTGCTTTGTGTGTTTGGTGTTTTTTAGGAATAGAATGGTGTTGTTGTGTGTGTAGATGTTCATAAGAGGGTGACATGGAGCTTGAGTTTGGTTTATTGGAGTCGGATAGGGTCAAGGTCGGGCTAGGTGCGATTAATGTCTTAATTTAAGTCATTTATGATCAAGGATAAATAAGTAACATGTGGGGGTCAATTGAATGGGACACAAGTATCAGGTGTACAGTAGGCTTAATGTGGGTCATGTCCATATTTTGGGTTGACATGTTTGGGTCAAAATGGTGTCTCCAATTCAAGTCGAAAATAAATGTGACTCCAAGGTATGAATCAAAATTGGGTCTGGTGTCAGAAAAGTTGTGCGATTAAAATACAGCACAATGTCACGACCCGCACCCTAGAGTAAGGGCACGAGAAGTGGGTACGTCCAGCCTACGCCGCAGTGTCGACGGTAGAACGCTGTCCTAGGTCACAACATCTAACAATATAATACTAAATAGTTTATACTCCCCGAATGGGGGTGACATAGCAGAAAGTAAACTCAATCACGACTAAGGCAGGAAGATAAGATAGAAAGATAGATAGATAATACTGCTGAAAAGAAAGAAAATCCACAAGTACATCCAGAGAGTCTAAGTGTCTAAGATAGATACATATCCCAAGTATCAAATATATACAATCATCCATAGAGTAATATAAATAAAAAATATCCTAGTCTAGTGGTGTGTCATCCACTGCTAGTGGGGCCTGCTGTTGGTCCAAGTCCAACATCTCATCTAAGGTAGCACCGTAATAGGTATCCACACCGGCCTCCTCCTCGTCCTCTGTAATATTTTCAACAGGTCCAGTCAGGACAGGAGCGAGCACAATACATCTCAACAGTTCATAGCAGGTTAGAAAGTATAATCATGCAGTAAAGTAAGATACAAGAACTGAAAGAAAGTACAGGATGTAAACAGAGAAAGCTGTAATAGAAATATATATACTGTAATAGAGAACTATCAGTGGCTAGTGAGTCAGAGTACAATATAAACATGTGAATGGCATAGGAAATTCTGAGAATTATACTATAGAGTGATCTGGGAATTACACTACTTGGATATTATTCACATGTCTACTTCTACTCCCCCGTACCCCCTGTTTGCCATTAAAATCTTTTGATGAAAATTTCAATACAAACAGAACAGTGTTACAATATAGGACTTAGACGTAGTCCTAGGAGTACACTTTTGTTTAATCTGGGTCCCTAGTACCGATGGAGCGAGTGGTAATGCGTTGACTCCGTTGACGATCTGACGACGGTTATCGGTTCTCTGAAGGTTTGGATTGCTCTGGGTGCTGGAGCTTGCTGAGAGGAAAAAGACGTTGAGTGTCTGTATCTGCCTCTCTGGTTGTGCGACTTCTCTGTCTGTCTATGTATGTTCCTCTGTGTGTGTGTGTGTGTGGAAGAAGAAAATGATCCCTCTATTTATAGTCTGTAGGCTGGCTGCTCATGTGCGCATATGTAGGATGCGCCTGGACGTGGGGACGCCACATGGTGATTGCTGATGGAGGCGCATGGACGATGCGCCCTGATTGAGGGGTTGAATTCTTTATACTGCTGTTGTGGGCCGGCACATAGCAGAGAAGAGGATTTTTCTGTTGCTGAGATCTTGGGTGAATCGAGTCAAAGGACACGTGTCATCGGCCCATGGCTCGGAGATCTCGGATTTGGTGGGGAATAAGCTGGTAGGATGCGTCTGGGATTGGGCGCATGAGGAGACTTTGGCTCGTAACCTTTAGGAGTCGCGAACCATTTGGGGCGCATGACTTTTGAGGCGCATGCGAAGCTTCAGTAGTGACTTTACTTCTGTCTTTTGGGATCAGAGAGAAGTCTGGAATGCATGGCTTTTGAGATGCATACAGAGCTTCAGTAGTGACTTTACTTTTGTCTTTAGGGATCAGAAAGAAAGTCTGAGACGCATGGCTTTTGAGGCGCATGCAGAACTTTGGGCGCATGGTCGCGAAGGCGCATGCGAGTGGTTGGGCAGCCACGTGGCTTGTAACCGTCGAAGGAAAGTAATGATGGTGCTGACGTTGGCGACGCTTCATTTTCTGAAAAAGTTGTCAACTGTTCAGTCCTCGAGAGGCGTGCTGCCAACTCTGTCAGACTTCAGTATTTAATATTCTTTGACATGTGATGGGTTGTCGAGTGGGCGCATCGATCGGTGTTCCACTAGGCACATGGGGCCGCATGCTTGTGAAGAGCTTGGTGCTGAGGGGCGCGTCTGTGTGATGCGTGGTCTGGCCAGCGCATCCGCTCCGCTTTGATACGTCTTTTGGTGCGACTGTTGCGTTCTTCGAGTGCTTTAAATAGCCGTTTTTGACTTGGCTGAATTCGAAGCGTCAGGTTCATCCATTTAATACAAATTCATTGCACGGAATTCGGAGAGCCATCCACTTGGCGCATGGGTTTGATTTGCCCGGCCTATAAATAGTGGCATGGAGAGAGTTTGCTTCTCGTTCTCTCACGTCCTCCCGAAGTGAACTTGTTTACTCGAGTGCATTCTATTGACGAGATGCTCCCGAGGGTGAAGATGCGACGCATTGTCTTCATTGATGCACTTGAAGGTGACCATTACATTCAAAAGTCGGAGTCGAGGGCTTCTGAGGCAGGCAGAAGGTGCCTGTTGTATCCAAAGATCGGGATACACGAGCCTCGTCTCCGTTATGTGGGAAGAGCCGTAGATCGGAATTGCGATGCTGTGGCTTTGGGGGTTCTTTCTTCCTTTAAAGTAGGTGTTGCCCATTCTGGTTGTGTTGAAAGCTGCTTCTTTAGCCGCGGTTTCGATTGCGGTCTTCCTTCGTCTTTGGAGGCTCTTTCGAAGCCTTCCCTGGCCACAGGTTGGCTTGTGGTGCTCTTCTCTTCCTCGGTTTGGGGAGCTCTTCCTCCGGCTAGAGGGTTGATTGCCACCCTCGTTCTGCTCAATAAATTCTTCATTAGTCGGAGCATTTAGACGGCGGTGAGCCTGGCTGGAAGAGTGGCACATAACTGAGCTGCTGAAGGGATGCACATAACTGAGGATGCACATAACTGAGCTGCTAAAGGGATGCGCCCGGCTGGGAGCGCATGGTGGGATGCGCCTGACTGAGAGTGCATAGTGAGATGCGCCTGTTCGAGAGCGCATGATGATGCTGCGCCTGGCTGTAGACTTAGGGACTTTTCTTTTTGTAGAAGTTCTCCTCTGTACAACCCTTTTTAAGACATGTAATAGACTTTTATATGAAATAAAAAACTTCTTTTAATGTCTATATTCTTGTTTTGCTGTGTCAAAGTACTTTGTCTGAACTTCCTGGCGCATGTAGTGTTTGGTGCATAGGATTTCTAATCGTGAAATTCCATGCTTCTACAAGACCCCTTCAAAGTTTTCAAAACTTTTTTGTCAAGTTTTGGAATACTTTGAATAAGAAGCATGGTGGTTGGGGCGCATGTCTGTTCGGGCGCATGGATACTCCGTGCATCAGTGATGGTGCGTATGCTCCTCTCAATTAATGCAAATGATAATGCCTCGATAACCAAGAAGATTAATGATGATCTTTTTGGTTTTATCTGCAGTTATCTCTTTACAGAACCCGAAGCGGCGGCTGAGGTCATACTTCATCGGTTCACGCGTGCGACTGAGCCTATAAATAGGCGTGAGAAGAAGAGAGAGAGAGTTCTAGCCTGATTTCTCTCTTTGCTTTTGTATTTTAGAGTTCTTCTTCGAAAAAAACCCTAACTTTCTCCTTTTAAGAAATGGCTCCCAAGACTCCTCGTGGTGGTGCTGGCAAGGGACGAGGCAAAGGGAAAGAACCTGTAGAGGCTACTGCGGCTGATGTTCCCCGTCCACCTGTGAGTTTCATCATCCCGTTGCTGTATCATACAAACGCCGACGCGCATAGACCTTGAGTCCTGATGATGCGCCGAGGCTCCATTGCTGACGTGCATGGGTTTAAGCCCTGAAGATGTGCCGAAGCTCCACTGCTGACGCGCATGGGTTTAAGCCCAGATGATGCGCCGAAGCTCCTTTGCTAACGCACATGGGTTTAAGCCCAGATAATGCGTCGAAGCTCCTTTTTTAGATGTGCATGAGCCTGATACGCTTTTGATGAGAACGAGGCTTAGATTCTTTTGTTGTTTGTAACATCCCTGAATCTTTGCCTTCTTTGTTAAACATCAGTGTCGATGACTGTCCCACTCTTGAATGAAGTACTTTTGGATGCTGTCCTCTGCCAGATGGGAGTAGATTACGATGAGGAGGTGATGAACCCTGCTCGAGCTGCTATTATGCTAGATCAGCCTCCCGAAAGAATGATTTAAATCTGGGAGCAACCGCATGGGTTCCTCAAACGGATGATGGAGCGTGGCATTTTAAAATCTGCCACTTCTGATAACGTGACCTTTCTGAAGCCCGAGTTATTGTTTAGGGACCGCCTTACTTCTATGGAAGCGAAGGTGTTGAAGGTCAAGGAAGATTGGTTTTTTACAACAAAAGGAGTGCATATGACCGTTAAGCAACTTGAACGTCAATGGCCTTTGACGGCCTTCTGTCGTCTTGCTTCCAAGAGAAGGATGTCTTGGGAATTAACCCCATCCCAGGGAGGAGCGGTGGCAGGTATCCTCAAGATCGACTCTTCCTCCGATCAAAGGGATACTTTGGCCGCCATGCGGTCTGGGCCATCTTTCACCTGGCGGACTCTACGTCCTGGGAGCATTTACATTGATGTTCCCATCAATACATTTGTTTTTGACGCTTCGACTTTTGCCAATCGCATGCTGTTGATGGAGCGATCGTACCCGAAAGGTGAATTTCGGGTAGAGGGTTGGTGTCATTATGTTGCCAAATGGGACAAGCTGACACTCTGGATGCTGTCACAGTTTCAAACCGAACTCCAAGAGATGGGGCTGACTGCCGCGATCCGTGCTACTCGGGCAGGCGTTGACATCAACCGACATATGTTTCTCGTGCTCCTGGAGATGTTTAACACCCAGACCGGGACTTTCTTTTCCCTGGTGGGGGAGCTGGGACTTGCACTTCATGAAATATACGAAGTGTCAAGACTTCCTTGGGGGTCAGAACCTTATGAGGAATATTTTCCGACCAACGAGGAGTTTCAAGTCCTGGGGGACAAAGCTGAAGAGATGATGGCCGTCTTCAAGGAAGTGGCGAGTCATCATTACTATATGTAGAAGAGGGATAAGAGCGGGTCGCAACCTCATGTGACCGCCTGGAGGGATTATGTCTTCAAGCAAGACAAGGAGGATCCCTCTCAATTTACCACTCCACCTGTGCTTTCCCGTAGTGAAGTGCTCTCCGAAATGAGTAGGTTAGGTGAGAAGAATCTCCGAAAAAATGAGGATCGGGAGTCGGATGAAAGCTCCTATAGCTATTTCTGGCACCTTAGTCATCGGATGTCATCGAAAGCAGTGTTAGCTGCATATCTGATGGTTTGGCTTCGGGATTACGTCTTCTCGGGCGGGTCAGGCTCCGTAGAGAGGGTGACCCGGAACTTAATCTTGCCAGCAGTGAAGTTGGTTTTCGGCCGGCGCCTGGCTCTACTCCCCGCGATGGTGTGTAACCTGCTGCGAGGTTTACGGGAGTTTGCAGGAAATGTGGTTCATGATCGCGGTAGGAATGACAACTTCCCACGTGCCGAACTGCCATTTCACTATCTGATGGGGTGGTTAATTTTACACCATCCAAATGTAATGAGTCCGGGCTCGAAAGAAGATCATAGGGCCGGAGATGTATTCCTTCGCCGTTTCCACCAGAGGAGCTGGTTGCATTCTGGCGTTTCGGTTTGCAGGAAGGTTTTATCTCGCCTTCAGGGGTGGAAGATCACCAAAGTAGGTCTTGTCTTTTCGGGTTTTGAGGCCGGTGAAGACTTAATGGATTCGGGTGAAGATGCCACCACTCTGCCTCCATGGGGATTCCGCTGGTAGCAAAGTATCCGGCCGTCCCATCTGGTGTACCGGAACAGGAACCAGTATTACTTAGAACCGTTTTTACCAAGCCGTTTTGTACGGCAATTTGGTTATGCTCAGTTGATGTTGGATAATCCCAGTATCACCCTGGGGTATACTGGGAGTTTGCTGGATGGTGCACGAGCTTGGCATTACTATAATGTTGGATGTACCGGAGTTCGTTTTATGCTGCCTGTCCAGAATTTGCGGCCGCCGATTCTTTTCTCGGCTACCAAGTTTTACTGTATTATGGCTGCCATGCCTCCCGGATATGATAGGGAGACCAGTCTTATTGTAGGCACCCCGTTAGCGGCGACCGGGAACACATCGGCGAGGGTTCGATCGTACCGTCCGCCAGAGGTGGGTCATCGAGGTACCCTTTTCGCATCCCCAGGGGGTCAGGCCGAACCTTCGGTTGATAAACCAAAAAGACGTGCGGATACAGAGGCTGGCTCTTCTGCGTCAAAGAGGCAGAAGAAGGCATCGTCACCAACTGTGTCGTCAGACTCGACACCTACGGAGGTAAGGGTGTCCCATATAGTCTAATTCAGGATCCACATTTCGTGTGACTTATGCTTTCTTTTTGTAGGAGCCGCTCAAAAGGAGACCTCGTACTCCAAAGTCTGGTGGCCGCAGGCCAAAGACGATGGCGGGCTCATCTGAAGAGCGTATTCCACCGATTATGATGTCTCCCACGGAGGAGAATCCAGATGATGTCGTTGTTGTGGAGACTCCGACATCTCCAGATTATGTTAGGAGGGAGGCTGAGGATGTAGCAGCTTCCGGGATAGTGCAAGCCGCCATGGGGGCCTTGGACGTTGAGGGTCCTACGGACACGGGACTTCCTGATGAAGAGGTGGAGTGGAGTTCGTCGTCTTCGGAAGACGTTCCTCCAGAGATGCATGAGTCTGTTGCGGGGACAACAGACGTGATTGCAACAGAGGAGAGGGTTGATTCTCTTCCTTGTCATGATGCAGGGAGGTCGGCTGTAGCATTGTCGAGCCCTTCCCCAGGCTCAGCAATGGAAGCTGAGGTGGCTGCCGGCCGGGAGGTGGCGACAGATTTGGTCCCCGTGGAGGGATTCGATGATGAGGGGGAGACTCGTCTGCCGAGCCCGACCCCAGAAGACGTGCCCCGCCAGGAAACGGGAGCTGATCCGGTTAGCTTGCCAGAGAAAGGCTTCGCGCTGGTTATAGATCGCGCCTCGGTGGTGGAAGAGGCAGCTCCGGATGCTGATAGTCCCTTTGAGCCGGGAAAGGGCAAGGGCTTGCTGATGCAAGGGCCCTCTGTTGCTTCTTCGACTTGGGGAACGATATCGACACCCCACCCAACTCCTTCTGTACTCTTGGCATCTGGTGCTGGTAGCGGAATTCAAGTTCCTGGTGCGGGAGAGTCTGCTGAGGTCGATGTTCAAGCCTCGCAGATTGAGATCGGCGGGTCTTCTTCAGGTCCGCCATCCAGGGTAACTCCTCCAACTCCTGCCATGATACCCCAAGTGTTGGTGGATGCGGATGAGTACGTGAAATTCATCGTTGAGGCAGTGTACAAGATGTTACAGAAGGGTGTGTCGACAGTGATGAACACCAATGGGAGTTTTGCGATGGCAAAATCCATGGCACTTCCACACATCAACCTGATATGTCTCCACCAGGGCCATGATCATATGGCTGAGATTCTGGAGGCCTCGGTGACTGAGCTGGATCAACTGCTTTCTGAGTTTCAGCATATCCAGCGGAATGATCTTTCCGCCCTGATAGACGCAAAAAAGAGAAACTGATTACTGAGATTGAGTCCTCTTATCAGGCCACCGTGGGTGTCTGGGAGCGCGAAGTGGCTGAGACTGAAGCTGCAGTGGAGCGGTTGTCTCAGTCTACGCAGGAGAAGGTAGAGTTGCAAACAGCGTTGGACGCTAGTATCGCGGAGGTTGATGCCCAGATTCGCCACCTTGAGGACCAGCGGGCCCGACTTCTATTGGATGCTGAGCGTGCCCAAGCTGAACATATAGCATTCAAGAAGGAGGAAGCAGCTTTCATCCACCGGGCACTTACTCTGGCTCAGCAGCGACAGCAGCTGGATGAGAAGCATGAGGATGACACTTCTCCCGAGGCCATAGAGGTGATGCGTCAAGAAACTGAACGTCGGGTCCTGGCGACTGTGGAGACTCGAGCGACAGACTTGAAGCGCCGGATTGAAGAGCTTTCAGCCAACCCTGGGGATGTTTAGGGATTGTAGTCTCTTCTTTTTGTGTATTTGCAACTCTTGCTGGGGGGTGTAATCCTTTACTCTCTCTCTTTTTTAGAATAAAGAAATACAAAATTTTTTATGATGTGTTCATTTTTGCTGTCATGAACTTGATAATTTGTGTGGACCTATTATCCTTTGCGTACCTTGGTTTTTAGGTACAGATAATAAGTTTGAGAGAACCAATATGTTTGCTCAGAGGTGATATGGACGTGGCAAATATGAGATTCAAATGATGGAATCTTCCTACTCAGAGGTGTTATGGACGTGGTAGGAACGATTCTCGGGGATATGCGGAACTACTCAGAGGTAATGTGGACGTGGAAGTTCTGCAATCAATGTACGGCAACGCAGGGGTTGTCTGTACGGGATGTTTACTCAGAGGTAATGTGGACGTGGTAAACATGATGGGTAGCGTAGTCTCACGGAGTGTAAGATTCTGCTTTGTAGGGCACAGGGGGACAACTCAGAGGTGATGTAGACGTGGTTGTCCTTCTACTGGAGGATGCCACGAAACAGCTAGGTTCCGAAAGTGTCTAATTTTGTGGAAGTACATGTCTGAAAGATGTCAAGAGTAGTACTTCTTTAGGAACTTGCCGTTGATGGGCATCATGAACAAGTCCCCATTGGGTTTAGCACGGTAAGCACCGTTTGAGTATACCATCTCTATGATGAAAGGTCCTTCCCACTTGGGCTCGAACTTTCATGGTGTCTTGTGAGTCAACACCATCGGCCTCCTGACTGCCAAAACCAGGTCGCCTTCTTGGAAAGTCCTTTGCTTGACCTTCTTGTTGACAGCCTGTGATATACGGGCTTGGTAGAGTTCAATGCGTTGTTGAGCTAGGAGACACTTTTCGTCAAGTGCCTCCAGTTTCTGCAGACGACGACGTTGATTGTCCTCTTCTGTGAGTTGGTTTGTGATTGCTACGCGGAGTGAGGGTATCTGGATCTCGAGAGGTAGTACCACTTCACTTCTGTAGACCAGGGAGAATGGTGTGTTGCCCGTCGGGGTCCGTACCGTTGTGCGGTAGGCCCAAAGGCATTTGCCGAGCTTTTCGTCCTAGTCGTATTTGTTGGATGACACGACCTTTTTGAGTAGCCTGACGATGGTCTTATTGAACGCCTCGGCCAATCCGTTTGCTGCCGGATTGTAGGCGGTTGAGGCCACGTTTTGAATGCGATTCTTGTCACAGAATCTGCTAAAAATATGGCTGATGAACTGAGGACCGTTATCGTAGATAATCCTCCGGGGTACTCCAAAATGGTAGATGACATGGTGCTTGATGAAGCTGATCACCCTAGAGCTCTTCACTTCCGCCAGTGGAACTACTTCTGTCCATTTGGAGAAGTAGTCGGTGATGGCTAGGATGAAGCGGTGTCCCCTTGATGAAGGGAGGGTGATCGGTCCTACAATGTCCATGCCCTAAGCTTCGAAGGGCTAGGAGGCGACTGTAGGATGTAGTGGTTCTGACGGTGTATGGATAAAGTCTGCGTGAAGCTGGCACGCATGGCACTTCTTAGTATAGTCAACAGCGTCAGCGGCCATGGTTGGCCAGTAGTAGCCCACGCGTCGCAGTCGGTCCTGCAACTTAGGGCCAGGTTGATGGGCTCCGTAGGTCCCATCGTGAGCTTCTCGAAGGGCTTCGGCTGCTTCTTTGTTGGACAGACATCGCAGGAGAAGTCCATCGTAGGAGCGTCGGTACAGCATTTTAGTAGCTGTATCGTAGTAGAATCGAAGGGAGCGCCTCCTGACTGAGACAGCTTCTTTCGGGTCTTCTGGGAGAATTTCGTAAACAGCAAAGTCGATGAATGGAAATCTCCAGTCTCGGACATTAACACCAGCACTTGTTGACATGGCATGGGCCACTTGTGAGCACAGGTTATTTTTAGGACAGACCAAGTCTCGACCAACTACCGTGACGTAGTGCTGAGTCCCGAGGGGTGCTGCTAACGTGGCTGCGAGGCCCGCCAGGGCGTCAGCCTCCAGATTTTGTAAACGAGAAACATGTTCGATGAAGAACTCGACGAAGGTTGAAATAATGTTCAACGCGACTTCATGGTAAGGGATCAGGTCTTCATGACGAACCCCGTATTGCCCTTTGATCTGGTTTACGACGAGTTTTGAGTCGCCGTAGGCTTCCAGATGGTCCACCCACAGCTGTCGCGCCAGCTGGAGTCCCATGATGAGAGCATTGTACTCGGCAACATTATTGGAGCACGGCTTCGAAAGGGAGTAGGCGCACTGGATGACCAGCTGATCGGGGGAGACTAAGACTACCCCCACTCCTGTGATAATTTGGCCTTTGGGGCCTGTTCTTGAAGCGCCATCGAAAAACATCTGCCAGACAGGACTTTCCTCGATAACGTTTGATTCTTGGACCTCATCCGGGATGTCTTCATAAAGTCTAGAGGACCCAGGGATGGGGTGTGCAGCTAAAAAATCGGCCAGAGCTTGACCCTTGACGGCTTTTTACGGAACGAACACCATGTTGTATGGCGTTAGCAGGATCGCCCATGTAGCTAGCCGGGAGTTCAAGGATCCTGGCTTCGCCATGAGAACTCTGAGTGGATTGACTCGGGAAATGACATGAATCGTCTGGCCCGAGACATAATGGCGAGTCTTCTTAATGGCAAACACCAACGCCAAGCACTCCTTTTCAACGGGGTTGTACCGGTGTTCGGCCCCGATGAGTGTTCGACTGAGGTAGTAAATGGCTTGCTCGTAGCCTGTATCGCTGTTCTGAGCCAGCAAAGCGCCGAGGGAATGATCCTTGGCACGGACGTAGAGGAGGAATGGTTTGCCGGCGACGGGTGCCACTAGGACTGGCGAACTCGTCAGGTAAGCTTTGATGTCGTCGAAAGCTTTTTGGCATTTCTCTGTCCAGACGTAAGAGACTCCCTTCTTCATAAGCTGAGTGAAGGTTCGACATTTTCCGGAAAGGTTTGCTATGAATCTCCGGATGTATGCCAGACGCCCCTGCAGGTCTCGAAGTTCTCGGAGGTTCTTCGGAGGACCCATGTCGAGGATGGCTTTGGTCTTCTCGGGATCGACATGAATGCCTTTCGCCGTGATAATGAAGCCCAAGAACTTTCCGCTAGAAACCCCTAAGAAGGATTTAGCGAGGTTCATCTTGAGTTGATGCGCCCGCATGAGATCGAAGACTGTCTTCAGGTCTTGTAGGTGATCTCCTTTGAGACGGCTCTTGGCTGCGATGTCATCAACATAGCATTCGACTGTTTTGTGAAGATGTTGATAGAAAATGGTGCTCATAGCTCGTTGGTATGTGGCACCAGCGTTCTTCAAGCCGAAGGGCATCACTGTGTAGCAAAAAATGCCCTTTGGAGTCCTGAATGACGTACGTTTTACGTCATCGGGGAACATCTTGATCTGGTTGTAGCCCAAATATCCGTCCATGAAAGACATATGTTCGAAGCCACATGTGTTGTCGATCATCACGTCGGTGATGGAAAGCGAGAATTCGTCCTTCGGGCAGGCGGAGTTGAGATCCCTGAAGTCGATGCAGACTCGAATCTTCCTATTCTTCTTGGTGACAGGGACAACGTTGGCCAACCAATCCGGGTGTTGTTCTTCACGTATGAAGCCGCTGGTCAAGAGTTTATCCACCTCCTGATCGATGGCATTCATGATGTTCGGACGAAAATGTCGCTGTTGTTGTTTCATAGGCTTGGCATCGGGTAAGATGTTGAGCCTATGCATCGCGATCTGAGGATCAAGTCCTGGCATGTCTTCGTAGCTCCAGGCGAAGACATCAATATATTCTTTAGCCAGTTGGATTAAAGACTCCCGGTCTTCTCCTTTTAGGCTTTTGCTGATGAAGATGGGTTTGGAAGAAGATCCATCCCCAAGGTCGATCTGTACGACTTCGTCTTCGGTAGAGGGTTCGTATAGCTCAAAATGAGACTCACATTGTTCTCCTAAGCGTTGCCCCCAGGGTTCTTCCTCGAAGAATTTTGGTGCTTGATCTTCGCCTTCATCTTCTTGAGGTTTAGCGAATGTCATGTTGGCTGACAGCACTCTCTTGAAGACTGAGCCGATACTGGTATCAGAATTCCTAGTTGATGCTTCAGACGAATGAGAATGTTCTGCTTCTTCTGCCTCCACACTCTCTGGAGTTGACGGCGGCGTGACATAGCCGATCCCCCGTCGAGTCCGATTATAGTAGTCCTGCGGCTTTCCTTTAGGTGTTGGAAGCCGAAGAGGAAGACGTCGACCCTTGCCGTAGTTCAGGCCTTTGTTGCATTTTAGGTCGTAACCTATCTTTTGGATGAGGAACTTTGCCTTGTCCGTGTACCGATAGACTTGTATTCTGCCGGTATCTAGTTCTGACTCGAGTGGCGGGAGGTCTTGATGACGCTCAACTTTGCCGAAAATGATGGATTCTTCGTCTCGACTCCGCGGTGGGACTACAGAACAGACCCCCTGGAACGGGACTACTCGATTTACATGATGGACTGTCGTTATTTGTGTTTGCAACGACCGTAGAGCATTATCTAATGTATACATGACATTCCAATGTGGAAGACTAGAAACTCTATTATTGATGAAATACGAGATTTTGTCCTACGGAATTACATTGTCCAGAGAGGGTGCGTCTACATCAGCAGAGATGTATTCCCCTAGCTCTTCATCTGTGAGTACTGGGATTGGATCGGGAGAGTCCACCACAGCTTTGATTTCGGGGTCCGAGAGGGCTATGTGGGCCTTCTCCGGCAGCTTGAAAGATGGTCGTGGCGGCTTGCCCTAAAGACGCACCTTCAGAGGTACCTCGACTGCGCCTTCGGTGATGGGTGCCTTCCCCTGTAGTTTTGCCACGAGGGGAGCCGATGTTTGAGGCGGCTTTTCCTTGAGTCGTATCTTCAGGGGAGCTTCAGGAGCAATTGGTGCTTTCCCGGATAGCTTGATGTTCATGGGAGGCAACTTCTGAGGCGGTTTACCTTTGAGTCGGACCTTCAAAGGAGCGTCGGGAGTCATCTCAGGCTCCATGTCCGGCTCTGCTACCATTTCTGCCTCGTCGTCAGCATCATTGGCTTCCTCCTCGTCAGGTGATTTGTACAAGGAGGAATCAGTGAAGTAGGCTTCAACCCCTTTGAAAGGGTCAATGTCGCGAACTCCGTCCGGATGACGTCGTTGGTGGACACGTACTTCATACATTGGTGGAGTGTGGATGGCACCACCATGTACTCATGCAGCCATGGACGACCCAACAGGAGGTTGTAGTTGACGTCGGCGTCCACGACATAACAAGTCACCTCGGTTCTGAGGTTACCGATATGGCACTTTAGACGTATCTTGCCCAGTAGCTTGCTTTTGCTAGCATTGAAGCCACTGATTGTTGTGTTGGAAGGCGCCAATCGGTACATTGGGATCCCTAGTGTTGAGAGCAGCGTCTTCGGAATGATGCTGAGGAAATGTAATGCCTGTAGTTCGTATTACGTATCTTGGAATACGTGTACGTATTTTATCTTGTATCGCATATCTTATGGCTTGGCTCGGTTTATTTTGGGTTGGTTCGGCTAGGCTTGGGTTGCCTTGGTTCATCATGAACCAAGGGGAGAACCCCCACCTACCACCACCACCCTCATTTATATTTCCACCTAACTTTCTCTCTTCATTTATTCTTCTCCTTCACTTCTTCTTCTCCACCATTTACTCTTCCACCTACCAGGAAAGAGAGCTAGGCAAGTGCAAACTTGCTTTATGATGGATCTCAAGTTTTATTATTCCATTCTCTTCCTTACTTGATTTTAAGACTCTTTAGAACTTGGCCTTTTTCATTTTGATGGATAATTTCTTGTAGATCTAAGTTTATAACTTTTCAGTTTTCTTGGTTTTGATCTCTAAAACTTGGTTATTTTCGAAAACTAATGGTTCTATATTGTAGAGAATTCAATTTCATGCAATTTTGGCTTTTGTTTCGCTTGATTTCGACTTCGGATGAGGAAGTTATGGCCAAAACAATTTTGGTCAAACTTCTATGTTCATCTGCAGCATGAGGCACATGTCGCAGTTGGCCGCATATGATGTCGCTGTTGAGCCGCATGAGCCGTATGTCGCAGTTGGCCGCATAAGATGTCGTTGTTGAGCCGCATAGGCCGCATGTCGCAGTTGGCCGCATATGATGTCGCTGTTGAGCTGCATGAGCCGCATGTCGTAGTTGGTCGCATAAGATGTCGCTGTTGAGCCGTATAGGCCGCATGTCGCAGTTGGCCGCATATGGTGTCGCAGTTGAGCCGTATGAGCCGTATGTCGCAGTTGGTCGCATAAGATGTCGCTGTTGAGCCGCATAGGCCGCATGTCGCAGTTGGCCGCATATGGTGTCGCAGTTGAGCCGCATAAGCCGCATGTCGTAGTTGGCCGCATATGATGTCGCTATTGAGCCGTATAGGCCGCATGTCGCAGTTGGCCGCATATGGTGTCGCAGTTGAGCCGCATAAGCCGCATGTCGCAGTTGGCCGCGTAAGATGTCGCTGTTGAGCCGTATAGGCCGCATGTCGCAGTTGGCCGCATATGATGTCGCTGTTGAGCCGCATGTCACAGTTGGCCGCATAAGATGTCGCTGTTGAGCCGCATAGGCCGCATGTCGCAGTTGGCCGCATATGGTGTCGTAGTTGAGCCGCATAAGCCGCATGTCGCAGTTGGCCGCATAAGATGTCGCTGTTGAGCCGCATAGGCCGCATGTCGCAGTTGGCCGCATATGGTGTCGCAGAAAAGGCCACATAATACATATTTTGACTATTTCTAACTGTTATATGTCCTATTTGACTGAATTGTGGCTCGAACTTCTCCCAACTTCCAACGTGGAAGTTATAGATCTTTTTCTTGGCATCAAGAATATGTCACTAGTTATTTTATGCAAGTTTCTCTCATTCATAATATTGTAAGAATAGAACACGATAGTGGCCCGCTGTGGCGCACTCTTGACAAGTAAACTGACATGATATATCTCGGCATGCTATTACGACGGCTAGCCTGACATGACAAGTATGAAAGACTTGGACACCGTGGGCAATTATGTTTGTACAAATAAACTAGTACTGTCTTGTATCATGTCTAGGATGGGGACCCCTGAGTACCACGGTCAGGGGTACCTACTAAAATTGACTAAGGCTAATTAACTAGAATGATTCAGTAGTCATGAAGAGATTCCCAGCTACAGGCAATCCCGTTATCTGGGCGCATTCAGTGGACTTGTAGCCTACCGACGAGTAGGGCACATTTCCAGCACACAGTCATGTGTTGCATTCTTCCTAAACGGACATTCGACCTGGATAATCGGATGGTCTGCAGGGCTTGTGGCTGTTGGGATAATCTCATTGCATCTTGCTAGTAACAAGGCTTGTGATAACCCTAGTTAGTTAAAAGTATCAAGTCGTACTCTTGATTGGCCGTGATTGATTGGATAGAGTTTATTCCAGCTTAGTCTTATCCTGATCCTATGCAAGATTGTAACATGACATGATTATTGACACTTATCTTAACAATAACGATCGGGGGTCCAGTTCTGTTCAGGCGAAGGGTTACAACTCCGGTCCTTGTTTGGTTTAAGGGTTGTAACCTAGCTCCCGGAGCAGTTCTGTGTTCTCTCTTCGTTTATTGTCTTAATGCAACCCCATGCCATGTTCGTCATGTTTTACTTTACCTTAATACCATGATTATTTATACTGGCCTTAGCAATAAAGATCAGGGGTCCAGTTCTGTTCAGGCGAAGGGTTACAACCCCGGTCCTTGTTTGGTTTAAGGGTTGTAACCTGGCTCCCGGAGCAGTTCTGTGTCCTCTTTTCGTTTATTGTCTTCACTGTACCAATAGTATTTGAGACGGGTTTCTATTCAGGTGAAGGGCTGCAACTCCGGTCCTTGTTTGGTTTAAGGGTTATGACCTGGCTACTTGAATAGTTTCCTCGTACTCAGTTTACTGTTGTTATCTCTATTATTATCAGTTCTTTATTTATTATCTTTAATATTCTATTGTGATATGCTGGTTTTAGTTCCTAAGTGAAGCCTCCTTTGTGGCACTTGCTCTTCTGGGGTCTGATCCAGCTGGTTTTGTGTGGCCAGATATCGGAGCAGCACCAGAGGATCCACCTGTCTTCCAGCCCGATGGTGACCACCAGGCATAACCAGGGCAACGAGTGGGTTTCTTTTGTCCTCCCACTCTGTTTGTAAAATTATTCTTTTGAGGCGTTTAGCCGACGAGCATGTGTTAGCTCGTATTGCACCTTTATTTACTGTCTGCCTACGGGCTGTAACATGATTGACAAATCCTAGGGTTGATCATGTACTGACTAAAACTCTTGCTAGTCCTGATATTTTGTACAACTAGCTTCATGATCATCCAATATGTAATGTATTGGACGCCTTACTATTGTATATTGATGCTCTAATATCTTGTGACTGTTACTAGTTGCTTGTGATTGAGACAATAGACTTGTTCTTGACCATAGGAGACTGATGGATTGTAGTTAAACCCTCATATATCTAGACAGCCGTGACCGTATAGTGACGTGAATTCTATTTCATTATACATAGCTGGCAATGTCTGTCCCCGCTCTCCAGTATTCTGGTTCTAGGGCGTGACATGGTTTTAGTGGTGGCCCATGCAGGTCTTGTAAATAAAGATATGTGAGGGTTTACCGAATAGATGTCTCAATCAGTATTCGCCCTTGATCTCTGCTCGTATCTTCAAATCCCTGAGAATCTTGACCTGATCACATGCTTGTATCGTTGATCTGTCATGGTCCTTCCTTATTGTTTCCTATCTCGTCTTCTTCAGCGGCATTGTTCCTGGACCTGCCAATCAGTAAGGCGGGACACCTTCCGCGGACCAGCAGCAACCTGGAGATCAAGCCCAGCATTCAGGAGTAGCCTCCAGAGTCATGCCTACCGAAGGAGAACCACCAGTTCAGCCCGTCCAGCCTGCAGAGCCTGATGATGGCACTTTGGTGGGTCTCATCAGGTCCCTATTAGCTTTCCAAGATCGTCGCGGAGATGCCTTGTACCAGGCGATGGCAGATGCTTTGACTAGAGGAGGTCATCAGGGTAATAGTGCGGCCAACAGCTTCAAGTGCTTGAACCCTCCCGTCTTCAACGGCAGTGAAGATGCGATCGCTGCAGATGCATGGCTTCAGGACACAGAGGTAATTCTAGAAGCAGCCAGGACTCCAGAGAACGAGAAGGTGGTCGTGGTGCGCCTGCAGTTACTAGATCTTGCCCGCAGCTGGTGGGCAGCGCAGGCTGATGGATTAGTGGCCCCTATTTCATGGGCAGTATTCAGGGAGAGATTCTAGACCAAGTATTTTGACGCTGTAGCTCGGTATGATCTACAGACGAGGTTCACCAATCTGAAGTAGATGGGCAGGACGGTCGATGGATATGCGGCCGAGTTCTCCTGGCTTAGTCGGTTTGCTCCCACCTTGGTAGTAATCGAGTACGATAGAGCCCAGCAATTCCAGCAGGGGCTTCACTTGGAGATTTTGTTGGCGGTGGAGCAGTTTGAGCATCAGACTTTTGATGCAGTATTGAGAGCAGCCTGGAGGCATGAGTACACCTCCCAGAGGATCGCGGATAGGACCGACGGTCGGAAGCGATCTCACGGTCAGATAAATCAGTCATCAGCACCAGCTCCGGCAGCCAGGGCTTTGACCATTGGAGTTCCGAGGCGGGCGGCCTCAGTGACGTCGGTTCAGCATTCCACCCTGATGCGCCCTCAGCAGCAGAAACAGAGGCAGTCTTCCGCAGTGGAATGTTCATACTGCGGGAAGCTAGGGCATGTGGTATCAGAGTGTCACAGAGCACAGGGTTTGTGCTTGGTTTGTGGTGCCCCGGACCACAGGGTTGGGAACTGCCCAAACAGGGGGAGTTCATCCGCTTTCTCTAGTCCTTCAATTAGAGGACCAGCACCAATCCAGCAGCAGCAGCAGCAGCTACAGTACCCATTCCCGAGGCCATTGCCGACGCAGGCCCAGGCATTCCGACAGCAGAGACCGTAACAGTATGCCCAAGCCCAAGCCCTGATCCAGAGCAGGCAGAGGAATTTTTAGCAGAGGGGACACGTACCCAGAGGACTTAGTCAAGTGCTGTCTTTGACCATGGGAGAAGAAGGAATAGCACCAGGTGAGGTGGTGGCAGGTACTATTCTCGTCAACACCTTTCCAGCTTCAGTATTATTTGATTCTGGTGCCTCGCATTCATTTATGTCTGCACGATTCGCGACATGGGTAGGATTGGAGCCCGAGTCATTATCAGTGAGGCTCAATATACTTACTGGTAATGGACTTGTGGGAGTAGATAGAGTGTTTTCCTCGTATCGGATCGTAGTTAACGGTAGAGAATTCTCACCTAGATTGATAGAGTTTCCGATGGCCGATTATGATGTGATCTTAGGGATGGATTGGTTGAGGGACCAGTATGCTAGGATAGACTGCCACATTGGCAGGGTTATTTTTAGCATTCCAAGCGAGCCGGAGTTTTCTTTCTTCCGAGGCGAAGTTGAACCTTCACCTCCAGTGTTAGGGATGGCAGTAGCAGCAGTGCAGTTGCCTCGGATAGTCGAAGAGTTTCCAGATGTTTTCCCAGAAGAGCTTCCAGGGATGCTGCTAGAGCGAGAGATCGAGTTTACCATCGACTTGATTCCCGAAACAGCTCCAGTGTCAGAGAGAGTCTACAGGATGGCGCCATCAGAGCTAGAGATATTGTACAAGATGATTGAAGAACTCAGAACCAAGGGATTCATTCGTGCTAGTGGATCGCCTTGGGGAGCCCCGATGCTTCTTGTGAAAAAGAAGGATGGTACGTCCAGATTGTGTGTTGATTATCGTACCTTGAACTCGGTGACAATCAAGAACAGATACCCTCTCACGAGGATAGATGACTTGTTTGATTAACTCAAAGGGACGTCAGTATTTTCGAAGATTGACTTGCGGTCAGGATACCACCAGATCAGAGTCAGAGAGCAGGACATCCCGAAGACAGCTTCCAGATCTAAGTATGGGCATTGGGAGTTCCTTGTGATCCCATTTGGAGCAACCAATGCGCCGGCTGTATTCATGGACCTCATGAATCGCATCTTCATGCCTTATTTGGATCAGTTCGTGATTGTGTTCCTAGACGACATCCTGGTCTACAGTAAGAGTGAGGCGGAGCATGAGCATCATCTCAGAATTGTCCTCCAGATTTCAGAGAGCACCAGCTGTATGCCAAGTTCAGTAAATGCGAGTTCTGGCTCGATCGCATTTCGTACTTGGATCATATCATCACCAGAGAAGGAGTAGAAGTGGATCCCCAGAAGATCGTGGCCATTGAAATGTGGCCGGTACCTAGCACAGTGGCAGAAATTTACAGTTTTTTTGGCATGGCCGGCTACTACCGGCAATTTGTTTCAGACTTTGCTCGAATTTCTGCGCCATTGACCCAGTTGACCTGCAAGAATTTGCAGTTTGCTTGGACAGCAGAGTGCCAGGATTCTTTTGAGTGGTTGAAGCGAGGCTTGATGACGGCTCCTATTCTCGCGCTTCCAGATGGAACTGGAGGATTCTCAGTGTATTGTGATGCTTCGGGCAGGGGTTTAGGATGTGTTCTGATGCAGCATGGGAAGGTAATAGCTTATGCGTCACGGCAACTTCGTGATCATGAGAAGAATTACCCAACCCATGACTTGGAGCTGGCAGCAGTAGTGTTTGTACTTAAGTTGTGGAGGCACTACCTATATGGAGATAGGGTAGAAATTTTCACAGACCACAAGAGCCTGAAGTATGTTTTCACCCAGAATGATCTCAACATGCGTCAGAGGAGATGGCTGGAGCTGCTTGTGGATTATGACATCAACTTGCAGTATCATCCTGGGAAGACCAACGTTGTTGCAGATGCATTGAGCAGGCGAGCCGGAGTTTATTTCCTGACAGCACAACCAGAACTGTTAGCCGATCTTCAGAAGATGGGTATAGAAGTTGTCCTCCCTTCCGGTGTGGCATTGATGGCCAGCATGCAAGATCAGTCCACTATAGTTGAGAGGATCCGGATGGCGCAGTCAGCAGATTCCAAGCTTCAGCGACTCAGAGCAGAGTGTGAGGCAGGACGAAGACCAGAGTTATGCATTCATGAAGACGGTACACTTCGACATGGTAAGCGTCTTTGTGTACCCAGTAGAGATATCAGACAGGAGATCATGGCAGAGGCCCATAGTTCGCAGTATTCTATTCCTCCCGGTGGCACGAAGATGTACCGTGATATCCTCCAGCACTTTTGGTGGAATGGCATGAAGAGGGAGATAGCCCGGTTTGTCTCTCGTTGTTTAGTCTGCCAACAAGTTAAGGCTGAACATCAGAGACCAGCTGGACTACTTCAACCATTGCCGATTCCTGAGTGGAAATGGAAGCATATAACCATAGATTTTGTGACTGGATTGCCTAGATCCCCGGCTGACAGAGACGCTATTTGGGTTGTCATAGACAGGCTCACGAAGGTGGCTCACTTTCTCCCGTTCAGAGTTGGTCAGTCGACGGCTCAGCTAGCGGAGATGTATCTCCGGTATATTGTCAGATTGCACGGTGTACCAGTCAGTATCACTTCGGATAGAGATTCAAGATTTACGTCGCACTTTTGGCGTAGCTTGCAAGAAAGTTTGGGAACTCACCTCCAGTTCAGTACAGCTTATCACCCGCAGACAGATGGCCTGTCGGAACGTACGATCCAGACTCTTGAAGATATGTTGCGGTCATGTACACTCGACTTCGGTGGTTCGTGGGAAGATCACCTGCATCTGGTGGAGTTCTCGTACAACAACAGTTTCTAGGCCAGTATCCAGATGGTACCGTTCGAGGCACTGTATGGTAGGAAGTGTCGATCCCTGCTAGCCTGGGATGATGTTGGAGAGAGGCAGATGCTTGGTCCAGAAATGATTGCTCAGACCGTTGAAGTGGTCAGAAGAGTCAGAGATCATCTTCGAGTTGCCCAAGATCGCCAGCGTCATTGGGCCGATTCTCATCGGCGTCCTCTTGAGTTTTCTGTCGGCGATCATGTATTCCTGAGGATTTTGCCTAACCGTGGCGTCATTCGTTTCGGCGTGCGGGTAAAGCTTAGTCCTAGGTATATAGGGCCATTCAACATTCGGGAGCGAGTAGGAGATGTATCCTATCGTCTCGCTCTTCCACCGTCGCTACGTGAGGTGCATGATGTATTCCATGTATCCCAACTGCGACGGTATATCCCGGACCCGAGCCACATCCTGGATCATTCGGAATTGATTGTTGGTACCAACCTTTCGTATGAGGAGAGGCCCATGTCTATATTGGACCGAAGAGAGAAGACGCTCAAGAACAAGACTATCAAGTTAGTCCATATTACTTGGGGTCATCACTCTTTGGGTGAGTCGACGTGGGAGTGTGAGGATGATATCCGATCGCGATATCCCGACCTGTTTGACTCGTAAGGTATAATGTCTTCCTTATGCCTTATGCTTTCAATTCCTTGCTTGAATAAATGACTGCATGATAGACTGCTTGTTATAGCTTACGATTAGTATAGCTTGTCCTTGCAATTCTAGCCTCTTGATTAAATTTCGAGGATGGAATTCTTTTAAGATGGGTAGAGTTGTAATGCCTGTAGTTCGTATTACGTATCTTGGAATACGTGTACGTATTTTATCTTGTATCACATATCTCATGGCTTGGCTCGGTTTATTTTGGGTTGGTTCGGCTAGGCTTGGGTTGCCTTGGTTCATCATGAACCAAGGGGAGAACACCCACCTACCACCACCACCCTCATTTATATTTCCACCTAACTCTCTTTCTTCATTTATTCTTCTCCTTCACTTCTTCTTCTCCACCATTTACTCTTCCACCTACCAGGAAAGAGAGCTAGGCAAGTGCAAACTTGCTTCATGATGGATCTCAAGTTTTATTGTTCCATTCTCTTCCTTACTTGATTTTAAGACTCTTTAGAACTTGGCCTTTTTCATTTTGATGGATAATTTCTTGTAGATCTAAGTTTATAACTTTTCGGTTTTCTTGGTTTTGATCTCTAAAACTTGGTTATTTTCGAAAAGTAATGGTTCTATGTTGTAGAGAATTTAATTTCATGCAATTTTGGCTTTTGTTTCGCTTGATTTCGACTTCGGATGAGGAAGTTATGGCCAAAACAATTTTGGTCAAACTTCTATGTTCATCTGCAGCATGAGGCACATGTCGCAGTTGGCCGTATATGATGTCGCTGTTGAGCCGCATGAGCCGCATGTCGCAGTTGGCCGCATAAGATGTCGCTGTTGAGCCGCATAGGCCGTATGTCGCAGTTGGCCGCATATGATGTCGCTGTTGAGCCGCATGAGCCGCATGTCGCAGTTGGCCGCATAAGATGTCGTTGTTGAGCCGCATAGGCCGCATGTTGCAGTTGATCGCATATGGTGTCGCAGTTGAGCCGCATGAGCCGCATGTCGCAGTTGGCCGCATAAGATGTCGCTGTTGAGCCGCATAGGCCGCATGTCGCAGTTGGCCGCATATGGTGTCGCAGTTGAGCCGCATAAGCCGCATGTCGCAGTTGGCCGCATAAGATGTTGCCATTGTCATGTCCTTCCCGCTGGCGTATCTCTATGAGGGACGCCATTGTCATATCCTTCCCGCCGTCGTAGAAACGGTCGAGGAAAAGGCGCGTCAAATCGTCGAAGGAAGATATGGAATTGTCGGGAAGGCTGCAGTACCAGTCGTACGCCACTCCTTTCAGTGCGTCGACAAATATGCTGGTGAGTAGCGCGTCCTCCTTCGAGAGATGTTCCGTCTGAGACTGGAAATACGTCAGATAGCGACGCGGAGAGTCCTTCCCGTCGTATGGCATCAGTGTTTGTGGTTTATATTTGGGAGGATAAACCACCTTATTCCATTCGAGGGGATAAGGTTGGGGGATGCCCATCTTTTGGCGCTCCTCTTGTCTCGTCTTGGACTCAAAGCGCTCGCGCAGGTCCCTGATCATCTCGACCACGTCTTCTGTGGAGCTAGGAGTCGGGGAAGGTGGTACCACCTGGAGTTGAGCATTTGAGGGCTCCGACGTCCGGGGGGCTTCGCGACAATCCGTATCTAAGGATACCCGTTGAAGGGGTACACTTGATTCTCCATTGGCCCCTGGTTCGGGACCGGTAGAAGGTGTCCTGGCCAAAGCTGACCGTATCTCAAACACTGCTTGAGTCAGTGTTTGCATAGAGACAGAGAGGGTTTTGAGTCCTCCCTCCAAGGTATCCATGCGCTGGACGAGGTCTGGTGGCGGCACATCAGACTTGGTATCATCTCCAGCCATGTAGACTGTCATGACACGGCTGGAGTCGGACGGTTCAGTTGAGGCTTCGCTTTCAGCCTCACTCTCCTATAGAGGAGTTGTTGCTCCCGGAGCTTCGTCTTGGCTACCCCCAGCTATGTTCCTGAGGACTTCTTCGTCTCCGAGACTCGGATCCGCAGGGGCTAGACTACCCCCAGCTAAGACGCCTTCGTCTTCGGGAGAAGTATCCGTAAGGGCCTGATTACCCCTAGTCATGTTTTGAAGGACTTCTTCATCTTCGAGATGCAGGTCCACAGGGGCTAGACGACCCCCAGCTATATCGGGGAGGCTGACTTCGCCCTGAGGATGAAGATCCACCCCAGCTGTGCTTTGGAGGTCACCCTCATTTTCAGAAGGAGGATCAACAAGGGCTTGACTACCCCCAGCTTCCTCCAAGATCTTCTTCCTCCCCCGAGTGCCTTCGAACACTCCGGAGGATGAGACGGTCGTCTTGGTTTTCCTCGGCTGGCTCTTGGACGAGGAATTGCCAGTCGTCTTTCGGACTGACGAGGAGTTGGAGAGTATATTGCATGAAGCAACCTTTAGTTCTGGCTCCTCTTTTGTTGACACTTTCTTCCCGAGGCGACGTCGGAGGGGTGTCGATGGCTGCAGCCGCTGGAACACCGACTGTCTTGGTGGGACTGCTGACTTACAACAGCAGTTGATGGTGACCACAGCACAAGTGTGCCCTGTGAGGGGCATATCGTGCTTGTCAGTCAACTCTCCTGATCGGCGCTTGTGAGTGATCACGTTACGCAGATCGTTGGAGGAGAGTGCTACATTCGTACCCCCTTCAGGCGCATGGCAAGGCCAAGCGCCGGGGTGGTCAGGTGAATGCTGCGCCCCCTGATCCAACACCAAACAGGTTCTCAGATCAGTAGTGGGGGAACAAAATTTAAAGTGATTTGAACGAACCTCAGACGCACAACCCGAGGGGACGCGGGAGTTCAAGACCACTGGGTTTGCCTTACTCGACTTGGTTGCGAATGCAACAGATGCGCCCAAGTGAGATAAGGACTTTGAAGGTTGGCTCGTTTCTGGCGCAGAAGCACCTGAGTCAACCTTATACAGCTTACCATCAGCAGTGCGCATGATTGTGAGCGCATGCTTCTGGCTTGCTGCTGGCATAGCAAGTTTGGGACGTATGGCCCGTGCTGCCTTGGACTTCTTCGTACTAGCCCGCTAGAGCGTGTAGTACTCAGAATCCAAATTCTTCTCACCACAACAGCGAGTGAGTCTGTCAAAGACAGAGACCTTCTGTGGCGCATCGGAGGTGATGCACGGGGCATTGGCTGTGCCCCTGCTCCGTCGACGCATCTTCCTCGCCTGAGAGGGAGATGGCTGGGGAATGTGGTCAGCTGCACGTTTCCCCGAGAGATGCGCTGCACCGGTGGGCGCATCTTGGTTGCTGAGGACGTCAGCAGGAAGGGAAGGCTGGATTGGCGTATTCCCTTCGGTGGTGGTGCCAGAGGCGTCGACCTTGCGCATCCAGACTCGGCGGGTCTTCTTCGGCTTTGACAGCCGCTTCGAAGGACTCGCACTGCCTTCAAAGATGAACTCCTCATACGCCTGTTGATTGAGGCGTACGCCTATTGATTGAGGCGTACGACCAGCGTCTTGTCGAGTCTGCATGGTCATTGGACAACTTGTGTACCGGTGCACAAGGATTTTGATTTGTTCCTCAGACGGTTGCCGTGGCCACGGGACCGATCTGGCCTAGGAGGAACCACGGGCCTACGGGACTCTTGGATGGTGTGCGACATGACCCAAGGGGTGCGCTGTAGGACAGGTATTAGGGGAAATTCGGCAAGATCATGCCTCGTTATATACGAACGTACCCTAATATTCCAATGGAGGTCCAAGATAGCTTGTCGTGCTAGTGACCAAGTTCATATAGATGTCGGCATGACGGCGGCAATCTGCGAGTGTGCCTTTGGATTTAGTCGAGTATTGAGTGCGCTATATTCAAGGAGTCGAGTTGAAGGTGTGTGTACAAGTCAAAAACATAATGTTGGGCCTAAGATTTGGTTTCAACGTAGGCGTCCTGCTCTGGCACGAGTCATGGCATCGAGTCTTAAGATGTTGGCATAGAGTTGCACAAGTTTGATTGAGTCGTCGCGGGTTTAAGTCAGGAATCACCGCAAGGCAAGTTGGTTGAGTGACACTAAGTTCACAAGTCTCGATTGGGTCAGTTGGTGATCAAACTAGCAAGGGATGGTAGACGGCAAGGGCCGCGAGGCGGCGATATGGTTAAGTCTTACTGAATTGTAAGGCACGGCCTCAGCAAGGGTTCGTAGCACGGTCAGACGGAAATAAAGCCTCATCGCGTAGTTGCGTCTCTGATTTTGGCCAAAAGACAAGCACGACTTGATAGGTTAACGTTGTTGGCACGAAAAGGGGGTCTAGAGGTAAAATAGAGTTAACGTTGTGGTACAAACACGGGATGGTTCTCAGACACAAATATGCCAAGGCGTCCGTAGTCTTAAAACTGATCCTAAGGCAAGACTAAAAAGACAATAGAAAGAGATTTAAGCTGCACAAAGTAAATGAACGTGTAGGTTTTGTATGGGTGGGCGAGGAGCTAAGTCCACCAGTACAGTTGAGTACTGACACCCACACAGTGTTCATATGCAGGCACAGGTAGAAGCTCGTGGCGCGGAGCTCGTTTGGATGCGTCGAGGCATGGAGTTCCTTGGCAATTCGAAGCGTGCGGCCGCGTAGATTGAAGACTTATACGGGACATAATGTATGGACATCGCCTTTCGAAGCTTCTGCTGGCTTAAGCATTGTAATCGAGAGATGAGAGAGAGAGCAGAGTGACTTGTAAATGAGAGAAAAGTGAGCACGAGAGACTTGTAATTTGGCCTTGCGCCCACAAATGTAATCTTGTATTCAATATCAAAAAAGAGCTTCTTTTGAATAACTTGTGTTTCGTTTTAAATTTTTGCTACATGTTCAATGTATCTGCTTGGGACTTCTGTGCGACGACCCCGTCGCCGCCGCTGTAATCGGCCGTTATGGAACCAGGTTTGCACGAGCGCAAGCTAGGCTCGTGTGGAATCACGCTTTAGAGAGGACGATCGCTCCTACGGAAGCGGGACGTGACATAATGGTATCAGAGCACGGCTTTACGTCCTTGCACTATCGATTGAATTCTTTAACTCGTTGTTTCCGCAAACTCTGTTGCTTCTGCATGTTGATGTCGTTGGTGGGCTCTCTCTCAATTGTCCTACGGGATGTTCGTACAATAAGTCTAAATAATTTGCAAAAACGTAGGAGAACAGTTTTTGATAAAACGAAAAGATGATTCACGTAAGCACGGTTGGCTAAGTCGGGCTGGGCATATACACCAAGGATTGCGTCGACCTTAGAAAAGTCGAGTGCGGAAATTGAATAGTGTCGAGTAAGAATGAGTTGAACTCGATTGAGTAAATTGAGATGACTATTGATAGGGGTGCTATCAAAATACGATATCGTCGGTGCGATATAGATGAGAGTGCTTAGAAATTGAGGAATGGTTCGAACGAAAAATTTGAAGAAGTAGATTTTGATTTGAATGATAAGTTGAGGATTTGTTGAATGACTTCATCCCTGAGTGGTGTATGCGATAGCCTCAGGGATGTCGATCGATTGATTAAGGAAATTGATGTTATGAATGATTCGAGGGATAATGATTGAACTTGAATGTCGAGAAGATTATCCAGTCAAACGATAGCATCATTCGCACGACTCAGAACTTGTTGCAAAGGAAGATCGTTAGGTTACGCATATCGTCGATGGTATTGAGACGTATCAAAGTTCGATATGCGATAACTCGAGGGTATTCTGACTCGGCGAACGACGATCGTGCAAGTGTTATTGTTCGGTTGGATGCTGTACTTAGGATTTTGATTTAAGGGAATGTTGGATGAAAATGATCGTGTCTTGATGTTTACGTTGATAGCCATAACGTCGACAATCTTGTCTTGTGCGAGCGCAACTCTAGCCTCGCACATGCGTTGCGTCGGATTTGGGGCAATCGTTTCGCGTGAGCTGACATGGTGATTCCTGTCGCGGGAATGATCGAACTCGAAAAATCATGACGCGGCAACTTTGATTGTCTCGACTTGTTGGCTTGATGCGAAGGTGAACTCGAGGATTTGTAGGACTTGCGATTGATGAATAAATAAAACTTGAGGATTGAGTAGGTCTAATTCGCGTATCGAAAATAAATTAGTCTAGACACAAAATAAGAGTTATGTCATGATGAGAATGATTATCTCGCGGGAGCGTACATGGTGATTTGTGCCCACCGTAGATAATCTGACTCGCGTGAGATCGGAGCGCAACATATTGTTAGGTCGGACGACCTTGTGATCGATCACGTAAATTAGGATAAATGACTTCGGAAGTATGGAATGCGAAAGTTTGGTTTAGCGATGAATTGTGTCGTAGCGTGCTTAACTTGGGGATTGATAGGCAGATTACGTCGAACGTGTTCGAAGAGATAGACTATGCGAAACGGCTTGATGAACGAAAGATACGAATATGACGTGGGATTGGTTGAAACGTAAGTTATCGTAGGATGCCTTGCTGAACGACTCGGACCTCGTGCGATGAATGTTGAGATGTGCGTAGGGAGTCGATGCTCGATGTTTAGAAATCGGAGCGATGCGAGCTTGGGTAGAAAACTCCCGTACTATCAACTTGGTTTGACCTTAGGATGGGGTCAATATTTATATCGTTGTTTGGGAAATGTGATTCCAATACTGGCAATTGACTTAGTCTAAAAAGACTGCCTAGCGACTAGGTGAGATGTCCACGTTGCGAGGGTTAGCATCGGTAGGATTAATTTTCATGATTGAGTAGATAGATCGATAGGTGGAAATTGGATTCACTATCACAAGGCTTGGTTGAAATGTGTGTATTTCGGGGACGCCTGGAATGTGTGTACGATCCAAACTAAGTGATATGCTGAATCAAGTGAGACTTGAGGAACGGAAAAGTGCGAAGATTTTGAGATCGTGAGTTTAGAAGGAAAGGATTGTGGGTAGCACGAGCGTGGCTCGGATTAAGGAAACGCATAGGCGTAGCATGTGCGAGAGTTCTTGAATGTTGAGCAAAAAGATAAGTCGATAAGTAAGTACTCAGTTAGTTTCGAGGACGAAACTTTTTCTGAGTGGTGTATGATGTAGTGTCCCGTCCCGCTCAGTCAATCGAAAGAATCGAAATGCCTACGGCGTTCGGACTTAGCCTTGCAACGTCTACTCGGAGACATCGCTCGGTCGAGGAGACCGCTCGCTCAGGTGGGGTAGTTTCGATGAACTTACCTCATCTTTTCCTTCACATAATAAATCGCACGTTTTCAACTTGCACAAGTAGGCTTAATAATAAAAGAGATGAATCCACATAGCTAAAGGGAGTAATCCCGACGAGTCGAACTGAGTTAGAATATGGAAAGGTCCAACGGTCGGCTTAGAGTTGGTACACGACGTGCTTTGAAAGTGACACTCGGTCCTTCGTCTCGTAGCTTGGGAGAAAGAAAGTTGGTTGAGTAGGCGAAGTCATGAATCGTAGCCAAGTCATAGACGTCGCCCGCATGAATGCCTCATAAAGCATGCACGGTCCATTTGTCCAAGGCTTGGCATAGCCTTGACCCGTCCTATGAGTTAAGTTGCATCGCACGGCTGCTGGCGTAAGTCTAGGCGCCCAAATGACTTGGTCCTTCAGAAGTCGAACGCATGCGCGGCATGTTTCTGCAATGCGAGGCTTGACGCAGCCTTTGCTCGTCGAGTCGTTATGCGTTTAAGTCAGGCAAGTTATGTTAGGCTATCAGAGTTCTAGCAAGCACGGTCCTACGAGTTCTACGGTTGGTATAACCATATAGTCTTACGATCTCAAGGCCCGTCGACTTGGGCAGGAGTGTCACGTGGAGCACGATTGGCTTAAGGCACGATGCACGGACTTAGTGTTTAAGGCATGAACCACGGTTGATCTAATGAGTTTTGGAGGAAGGACTATCGAATAGGCATTGAGTTGAATGAAATGATATGGTAACAGGGAGAAGGCTCGCGGCCGTGGGTCGTCGAGGGATCTCAAGGAGAATCAAGGGAGAAGGCTCGCGACCGTGGGTCGTCGAGGGATCTCAAGGATAGAAGTCTTGATATTGGTTTGAAAAAGATGGTAACATTGGAAAAGGAATGACTGTGTGAGATGTCAGTTTGTGTCGAGTCTGCATGGTCATTGGACAACTTGTGTACCGGTGCACAAGGATTTTGATTTGTTCCTCAGACGGTTGCCGCATCTACGGGACCGATCTGGCCTAGGAGGAACCACGGGCCTACGGGACCCTTGGATGGTGTGCGACCTAACCCAAGGGGTGCGCCGTAGGACGAGTATTAGGGGAAATTCGGCGAGATTGTGCGTCGTTATATACGAACGTACCCTAATATTCCAATGGAGGTCCAAGATAGCTTATCGTGATAGTGACCAAGTTCATATAGATGTCGGCATGACGGCGGCAATCCGCGAGTGTGCCTTTGGATTTAGTCGAGTATTGAGTGCGCTATATTCAAGGAGTCGAGTTGAAGGTGTGTGTACAAGTCAAAAACACAATATTGGGCCTAAGATTTGGTTTCAACGTAGGCGTCCTGCTTCGGCACGAGTCGTGGCGTCGAGTCTTAAGATGTTGGCATAGAGTTGCACAAGTTTGATTGAGTCATCGTGGGTTTAAGTCAGGAATCGCCGCAAGACAAGTTGGTTGAGTGACACTAAGTTCACAAGTCTCGATTGGGTCAGTTGGTGATCAAAGTAGCAAGGGACGCTAGACGGCAAGGGCCGCGAGGCGGCGATATGGTTAAGTCTTACTGAATTGCGAGGCACGGCCTCAGCAAGGGTTTGTAGCACGGTCACACGGAAATGAAGCCTCATCGCGTAGTTGCGTCTCTGATTTTGGCCGAAAGGCAAGCACGACTTGATAGGTTAACGTTGTTGGCACGAAAAGGGGGTCTAGAGGTAAAGTATGAGTTAATGTTATGGTACAAACACGGGATGGTCCTCAGACACAAATATGCCAAGGCGTCCGTGGTCTTAAAACTGATCCTAAGGCAAGACTAGAAAGACAATAGAAAGGGTTTTAAGCTGCACAAAGTAAATGAACGTGTAGGTTTTGTATGGGTGGGCGAGGAGCTCACTCCACCAGTACAGTTGAGTACTGACGCCCACACAGTGTTCATGTGCAGGCACAGGTAGAAGCTCGTGGCACAGAGCTCGTTTGGATGCGTCGAGGCACGGAGTTCCTTGGCGATTCGAAGCATGCGGCCGCATGGATTGAAGACTTTGTAGGATGTGGAAAATTATGACACGCTGTCATACGCTCAAGGCCATACGCTTATCAAAAGCCATACGCTTAGTGGATATTTTATTATTTTCTCTTAAAGTGGCAGCACAGTATATATTAAATGAAGAATGAATCTGACGTCTCGTCTTTTCGTGCAAAGATAGTTGTCATGAAAAGAGCAACCGTCGTATATGTATTCGAAGAGTTGGTTTTGTCTTTTACGAGGACAGCTCAGCAGATCATTAATGCAAAGCCATCATTACTGTCAGTTTTGACAGTCTGTCAGCCGTCATATCTGCAGTCACGACGTTCGAGAAAATCTTTTGACAGTTATTTGAAGATATGGCGTATCAGAGAAGATTGATGATGGCCACGTGGCCATTTCTTCATTGAGCGTATGAAGTCTATACGACTCCTTCCTTCTTCAGTGAGCGTATGAAGTCTATACGACTCCTTCCTCATCAAGTGAGCGTATGACTCCTTTCTTCTCCAGTAAGCGTATCAGCTTTATTTTTTTCTACATCATCCAAGTCAGCGTATAACTCTCCTTCAATGAGGCAGCATATTACAGCAACCATATCCAGGATTACAGTCAACACACGTTCTCACGTGTCCTGTACCAGTTATCCACTTCTCTAGAAGTTATGCAACATGGCATCCAGGTCATCAATCTCTCCTGAACATGCTCCACTACTTTCAACCGCACGCTAATGTGTCTCCATCAGAATTAGCCACGCGTCCCTGCTGTTATGCACACGTCAAGTAACTACCTGAGCGTATGCTTAAGGACAGTTATCCTGAACTCTATAAAAAAGAGTTTCTTCATCTTCATCAGAGACACAGTCAATTTCAGAGAGAACAGAGAGATTGCCCAGTTGCTGTCCAAGTTCTTCAAAGTTCGAGTTTTCTTCATCGCATCGTCCAAGGGATAAAGTAATCGTCTTCTAGATTAGATTCCTACAGTTGTAATTTTCTCAGATACAAAATAAATAAAGTGAATTTATTTATGGAAAACAAATTGAGCGGATGAAGAATGCTGAGCGTCAGCCACCATCGTGGGCCAATAATAACCCATACGTCGGATACGATCTTGAAGTTTAGGACCTGGTTGATGAGCTCCGCAAACACCATCATGTGCTTCACGAATTATCTGTTGTGTTTCTTCACCGGCAATGCATCGGAGGAGAAGACCGTCGTAAGACCGACGATATAATGTTTTAGTCGTATGATTATAATAGAATCTGAGAGATCGACGTCGAATAGACGCTGCTTCACTCGGATTATCAGGAAGTATATCATACAAAACAAAGTCTAGAAACGGGCGTCTCCAGTCTTCAATTATGGCTTCTGTTTCATTAGAAAAGACATATTCCATAGTAGAATCGGAAGAAGACGAGGATATTTTGTCAAACTTTAATCCAGCATCAAGGTTGAAAGAATCTTTGTCTGGTTTATATAGAAAAGCCAAAGCCAAATTATTCTCAACACAGAATAGTTCTCGGTTATAAACCACTATCACTTGCTGACGTCTGATTGGAATAGCTAATACAGCAGCAAGATTAGCTAAAGCATCAGCTTCTGCATTATAGGCTCGTCGAACATGTTCAATAAAGAAGTCTTCAAAAGATGAGGCTATAGAGAGTGCTGCTCGATGATAAGGTATCAAATCCTGATGACGAACTTCATACGTTCCTCTGATCTGATAGGACGAACCGTTTAGGAAATGATGAACGGATGAACCGTCGAATGAATGTAATAAATGAACGGATGAACCGTCAAGTATTAATGAATATATGAATCGTCGAATGAATGTGAGAAATGAATGGATGAACTGAATCTCGGGAAAGAATACGTCCCTTCGATCTTTGTAACCATATGCCTATAAATAGAGCATATATTTGAGTAGAAGGATCATACATCATCCTCTTTTATCCACAATGTCTTCTGAAAAGAATACAAAGAAGACTGAAGTCGTCTCTGAAGTTACTGAAGGTGCTAAAGAGCATCTACCTCCGCAGAAGAAGGAAATGGGCGAAAGCTCATCTACTCCCAAGCCGCCAAAAGATATCCTCGACTTCCTGGTCGAACCAGGAGAAACCGAAGAAGAAGAAGCAATGAGGCTGGCTGTCTGTCAGTTCTTGGTGCGGTCAGGAAAAGATGTATTAAATTCTTTTGCTGATTATGTATGTGGCCCTTGTCCCAAGTATGAGAGGGATGACAGTGATCTTCCATGATGATGTACTCTTTTTCTTGAAGAATTTTGTCAAAATAAACTCTGTTTAAGGAAACTTTGTTTACGATGTATCCTTCCCACTTTACATCAATTTTGCCTTTATTCACTGATCTTTAGACTCAGAAATCAAAAAGACTAAATATTTGAGATAGAAAATTCAGAGGTAATATGGACATGATTTTTTATTCAAGATCTTTATTAAAACCCCTGGGGATCTAATAAGACGAAATATCAAATTCTCTGGGAAGATGATACATGGTGGAATATCAATTTTCTCTGGGGATAACGATATCGAAATAACTTTTGTAAAGAAGGATTTTATATTTGCTGGAGAATGATGAAAATATTATACATAATATTTCTTTAAGAATTTGCCATTGATAGGCATCATCATGACTTTCCCATCCATAGAGGCAAGCTGGTATGCTCCGTTAGAGAAGACTTTGTTCACTACGAATGGGCCTTCCCATTTCGCATCAAATTTGCCTTTGCTCATATGTGTCATGGTCATAGGACGTCTGACAGTAAGGACCAGTTCTCCCTTCTGATATGCTCTGACTTTGACTCTCTGGTTAAAAGCTTTGGAGATTCGGGCTTGATACAGATGAAGCGTCAAGTATTAATGAATATATGATCAGAGGTAAGTGGGGATTCGTTATTTATCATGTTTTTATAACCTCTGAATCAATTCCGAATCTATCTACTCATTTGTCATTTTTGACCTCTGCATAGAAATCAATCTATTTTCTTTTGAGTTCATACATATTATCACGTCCATAATTCCTCTGATAATATCATATACTCTAAAACAGAAAAGAAGATTTTATTATCTATCATGTCCACAATTCATCCACAAATACAAATCATTGAAGCATAGAAGAAGTGTCATTTCCATTCCCATTTCACCACAAAAAGTCTATTACATTTTCTTAGACTTTCTTACAAATCATAATGGAAATCTATTACAAATCTTGGATTTTCATTCTACACCACAACGATAACCGAATAGAGATATATCTTCTTCTTTGGATCTTCTCCGTCGGACCTTCTCCGTCAGGTTCGTTGTTGGTTGTAATTCCTGACTGTCTGGGTCTCAGTCACGACCAGATCAACAGGAATCAAACTCTGGTCTTCTCTCTCAGACGAGAGGAGAATCACAGAGTATGGCAGCTCGAAGTCGTGGTGCTGCCAATACAACTGGTGGATTAGGAGCGACCTTTCAGAGGAAACAGGAATGTATCCAAACCTTGGGATACAATTCCTAGTTCTCCCGTAAAAGGAACTCTACTACCCGATTTCTCGGTAGTAGAGTTGACTCCACCATCCAACTCTCGTGTATAAAGGCTCTTCCTACCATCTGAGGAAGACCATTCTATCCCACGAAGAGTTCTGAGTTGTCTGATGTACGCGTCAAAAGCGTATGAGCTCCCTGATGTTGGTGTCAGAAGGACATTCTCCACAGCATCCACATCACCAATGCCAGTTCTGAAGAAAATCTTTAGCCAAATTTCTGCGGAAAACAGCATGAAGAAAAGAATTAAATCAACAGAAATGTCATATGAAACGCACTGGTTGGTCAAGCACGCTCGGAGACAGAAAGCTTATTTTCAACAGCAAAAACAGTACGTGTATTATGTCGGACTTACCTTCAAGTTTGACGCTAAGAATTGGCAAACTGATGTCTGACATATTGCTCAGAATTCGAACATTTAGAAGCTTTTGCTTTCCGATTCAAGAGTGAAATCTCACGTTCATTTTCAGAGAAGAGAAGAAGAAAAAGAAGATGGGGATGAGTTCTGTGAAACTCTTCTGTCTATTTTAAAAGTATGGAGCGCAAGCCTATTCTTGGAAAGGATCCACAAATAACGCTCATAAAATATGCAATGAGTGCCACGTGTACTTTGGAAATCAGCATAGCCTTAGAAATATTCAAAGAGTGCTTTCCACAACATTGGAAGATAGCGTAACCTACAGCTATTTATTGGTGCATGCTATTCATTGATGTACGCTATCCAGCGTAACTTACAAACATTGGAAGACAGCGTAACCTACAGCGTAATCTACAGTTATTCATTGGTGCACGTTAGTTTTCAACACAAAATTATACTAAACAGAGAATTCTTGAATATTCATTTCATTAAGGCACTGATGGCCTTACAAAACAAAAAAAAGAGAGGGAAAGAAAGGGGTGCAACAAAGTCACGCTCTATTTTCCAGAGCGGCTAAGTTTGACGCCTAACTCTTCTACGCTTTGGACCCCCATGCGGTGCAACAGAGCAGCGAGCATTTCACGCTTCTCTGCGAGGCTCCGCCCATCAGAAGTAGAGGAGCCGTCCAGACCGAAGTAACCCAAGAAATTCTTGGCTAACTGCGTGGGGTCATCTTTGAACTCGATGACGAAGGGCTCCGGTTCTTTGCCTCCAAAGGTGGGGTCGCCATGGGCACAGAAACCTAATTTTCGTGCTTCTTCTTCAGCCGCTTCCTTTGGAGTCATGGTTACAAGAAATATGAATGTCAAAAACTGAATTTTCTCAGTTTATATAACAAAGCTTGCTGGCGGTTCATATTCCTCCATAAATCAGATTCAATCAGTCTCAAAAAATGAAGAGTCATCATGACATTTAATAAATTCATTTTTGCATAAACAGATTTAATGCCAGCGTGTCAAGACTCATTCCCACTTTTTTATTCAAAGTAATTTCGAACTTTTGAAACTCATAAAGTTCGAAAACTTTGAAGGGGGTCTTGTAGGATGTGGAAAATTATGACACGCTGTCATACGCTCAAGGCCATACGCTTATCAAAAGCCATACGCTTAGTGGATATTTTATTATTTTCTCTTAAAGTGGCAGCACAGTATATATTAAATGAAGAATGAATCTGACGTCTCGTTTTTTCGTGCAAAGATAGTTGTCATGAAAAGAGCAACCGTCGTATATGTATTCGAAGAGTTAGTTTTGTCTTTTACGAGGACAGCTCAGCAGATCATTAATGCAAAGCCATCATTACTGTCAGTTTTGACAGTCTGTCAGCCGTCATATCTGCAGTCACGACGCTCGAGAAAATCTTTTGACAGTTATTTAAAGATATGGCGTATCAGAGAAGATTGATGATGGCCACGTGGCCATTTCTTCAGTGAGCGTATGAAGTCTATACGACTCCTTCCTTCTTCAGTGAGCGTATGAAGTCTATACGACTCCTTCCTTCTTCAGTGAGCGTATGAAGTCTATACGACTCCTTCCTCATCAAGTGAGCGTATGACTCCTTTCTTCTCCAGTAAGCGTATCAGCTTTATTTTTTTCTACATCATCCAAGTCAGCGTATAACTCTCCTTCAACGAGGCAGCGTATTACAGCAACCATATCCAGGATTACAGTCAACACACGTTCTCACGTGTCCTGTACCAGTTATTCACTTCTCTAGAAGTTATGCAACATGGCATCCAGGCCATCAATCTCTCCTGAACATGCTCCACTACTTTCAACCGCACGCTAATGTGTCTCCATCAGAATTAGCCACGCGTCCCTGCTGTTATGCATACGTCAAGTAACTACCTGAGCGTATGCTTAAGGACAGTTATCCTGAACTCTATAAAAAAGAGTTTCTTCATCTTCATCAGAGACACAGTCAATTTCAGATAGAACAGAGAGATTGCCCAGTTGCTGTCCAAGTTCTTCAAAGTTCGAGTTTTCTTCATCGCATCGTCCAAGGGATAAAGTAATCGTCTTCTAGATTAGATTCCTACAGTTGTAATTTTCTCAGATACAAAATAAATAAAGTGAATTTATTTATGGAAAACAGACTTATACGGGACATAATGTATGGACATCGCCTTCCGAAGCTTCCGCTGGCTCAAGCATTGTAATCGAGAGATGAGAGAGAGCAGAGTGACTTGTAAATGAGAGAAAAGTGAGCACAAGAGACTTGTAATTTGGCCTTGCGCCCACAAATATAATCTTGTATTCAATATCAATAAAGAGCTTCTTTTGAATAACTTGTGTTTCGTTTTAAATTTTTGCAGCGTGTTCAATGTCTCTGCTTGGGACTTCTGTGCGACGACCCCGTCGTCGCCGCTGTAATCGACCGTTATGGAACCAGCCTTGCACGAGCGCAATCTAGGCTCGTGCGGCATCAGGCCTTAGCGAGGACGATCGCTCCTACGGGAGCGGGGCGTGACACGTCACCTAAAGCTAAGTTGAGTATTCATATCACGGTGTCGTTGTCATCATCGACTATACCCGAGGCAATTTCCAAGCTCCTCTAACTAAGTCCCCCACAAGCAAGAGTACAATGAAATATATGTAAATCAGTAATACAAGGCAAGGTATACTTGCCATCAACTCCGAAATGCGCAAGCAAAGATCCGGTCCCTCTTGTCTCGATTGTGTCGTCACGGGGACCTACAAATATAACAATCAAGGCTTACGATACGTTAAGCAACCCTCAAGATCACGACTTGATCATGAAGCCCTATAAGTTAAGCAACTACATATTTTTAGGTTAGAATGAATACAAGCGTGTCGTGGTTAATCTCTATAATATGCTCTCATCAACCTAGCAATATAAGTTGTTAGTGTCATGCCCCGATCCCGTAGGAGCGATCGTCCTCGCTAAGACGTGATGTCGCGTGAGCCTAGATTTGCACTCATGCAAGGCAGGTCCATAAGGGCCGATTACAGGCTAAGCAACGGGGGTCGTCGCACAGAAGTTCCAAGCAGAAATATTGAAAAGTCAGCATCAAAAATTTGAAAGTAAAACACAAGTCACGCAAAATACTCTTTTATTGATATTGAACAAAGATTACAATATAGGCATGAGGCCAAATTACAAGTCTCTCAAGCTCACTTTTCTCTCATATTACAAGTCACTATGCTCTCTCTCATTCTCGATACAAGCTTCAAGGCGACGAGTGGCAGATTCTGCAGAATAGATTAGTTGGATGATTATAAAGTTTTAGTGACAGGAGATTTGAGGGAGTAGTGTGACCAAAGGTGGGTAGAAATCCTCAAGTATTCGTAGTATGAAATAACCATGAGAATAGATGATAGCTGATGGAACCCGTCTTCTATCATAACTGATGGACTCTTTCCTTAAATTTCGAGGACAAAATTATTTTTAAGGTGGGTAGATTTGTAGCTCCCATTCCCGAAAATTTTAGAAATATTTTTATTATTATTTATTTAATTTGAATGGTGATTGTTTAGATTTTATAAATAATTATTTAGTTTATTATTACGATAGATGAACTTAGCCATGGCAGAGTTTTGAGGTACAAGACGGCTTGGAATCATGGCACCGATAGTGCAGTGGCGTGCTTTGACTAGTGTATTAGCCCTGGTAGGGAAGACCTGTCCATAAGTGTGTACTAATTAGGAAAATCGGGCCAAGTTATGATATGAACATTATAAATAGTTTAATTATTTATTATTAATATTATTTGACGTTTAAGTGATCTGGTTGTTCCAAACTGGTCCGAACTTGACCCGAACCAAACTAGAGCCCATGTAGTCGGGTAGTACGTCTAAAAATATCCACGTAGATGTACGATTGATATTTATTTTATTTTAGTAACCTTGAAGGCCGTATTACAAAGGTGGTTATATTAGATGTTCTTTTATGAAATAAATAAATAAGATTTTATCTATAGTAAACGAGTTCCTTAAAATATATTAGTGGATCTTGGGGTTGTAGACTATATATATATATATATATATATATATATATATATATATATATATATATATATATATATATATATATATATATATATATATATATGAATTCACCATTCAATAGATTATATGAATTCACCATTCAATAGAAAAGATAAGAAAGATAGTAAATATAGATATCTTATATAAATAATATTTCTATATATATAAATATTTTACTATATAGCCTTTTCTATGTAAATAATATAATTGTTATTAATTATAATAGTTGTACTTAAATTACTATTCGATTTTGTGATTTTAGGATACATATATATTTTTTAGGATACATATATATATATATATATATTTTTTTTCTTTTATATATATATATATATATATATATATATATATATATATATATATATATATATATATATATATATATATATTAGGATACATATATATATATTAATACACTTTTGTTGAATAGAATGAATAAAACAAAGAAAACCCATATTAATCCCCCCATGCTCGAATCGAGAGCAGCTGCAACCCAAGCCCGGCCCAGCCGAGCGTTTCGACGTAAACGACTACATATATAATCGGGAGGGAGAAAAACTCAAGAACCTAAAACCTTAGCCGCGCCCCATCCCTAGTCACCTGGGCGGCCACCCGCCGTCGGCGCCACCGCCGCACGCGGTCGGAGTCGCCGGAGGCAGCGCGCATGTGGCAGCGCCACAGAGGAGCACGGCAGCAGCCGACCCAAACATCAATTTTTGAGGCCGCTGTTCTCCCTCCTCGGTCGACAAAACTTCGTCCCGATTGTGCAGGTGCGATTACAACCTAACCAACTCTGATCTCTGTCGATTAGTTCAAATCGAAGTCGTCTTTATTAGATGAGAAATTGAACCAAAGTTCGGTAAAAACCTGTCCCGAAACAGGACCAATAACAGTCCAATCATCCACATTTGAAGGTCGATTCCGATCGATCTAGTGCCAGATTAGAAATTCTACTTGAACACAGTTATAGACAACATATAGGCTCCACAACCCATTTTGCAGAAGTCAATTTCATCGACTACGCACCGAGAAATCAGATCCCAAAGTTTACCAAAAACCTATTTTAAAAACTAGAAATTTCTTCGATACGACGTGCGTCCCGCCAATCCGGGCGACATGGTCACAAACCGAAAGCATCGAAAGGTGCGTATCGACTTCTTGGACGTGTGGGCTTTGACGGAATTCAAATTGGTCGCATGTGCGCGACGAATTTGATACGTATCCGTCGAAATTTACCGTATCGACCTCTGTGCAAACTTTCTAATTACTTTGTGTACGTTCGTTAGATCGAGACAAAACTTACGCCAACAGGACCGTGTCATTTTTTTGGTCCTGTATGCCAAGTTTGGTCCGATTCTGAGACAGTTGATCAGATCGTCGTTTTACGGGCCCCACGGTCTGATTCAACGGGCGATTTTGTGCACGACCTGCCGGAATCCAACTTTGGACATACGGTTGGGTTCGTATCATCAAAAAAAATTCGTAGACATAGTTTGACGATTTTAGGGACCGTTGACTCTGGCACGCTTTTCGGTGCAAAGCGGGTCCAACGACGGACACCGTTTTGACCCGAAATTACCGTTTTGCCCCTGTGTCCAGAATTGGACTTAAGGACAGGCAATCCTAGCTAATTTGACTATTCTAAAAATGTTGGTAATATTTATTTCAGCATCCGGAGACTTCTGTATATGTTGACTATTGTGGCTCATTGAGTGGAATAGTATTATCGGTTTCACCAGCACAGGACCTCAGGCGAGTACATCTCTGATAGTTTTCGTATTTGATTATCTCTATACTTCTTGTATTTAATATTGTTTTATATTGATATCATGTTGATTCTTGACACGCTTGTCACACGAGATAGTAGTTATGGATTCTTGCATGTTGTTCGTGATCAATATATTTTCGTGTTCGTGACCTGTCTGAATCCATGGAAACTAGATGTACGGGAAAGTACATTAGTAGACATGTAAACATACCCAGAAATATTCCCAAAATATTTATTCTTGCCTGATAGCAGTAGCACAACTCACGTGCGGGGTACCGGATTTACCCCTTAGCCGTTTACATGTCGAAAGTGTATTTTAAATCACTTGTTAGATATAGTCTTGCTGCATTACAGTTTCTTGTCATTGCTTCTCTTGTGTACCATGTCTCCCTGTTTTTACTCGCATGATTCCTACCATGATTTTCTGTTTATCCCTTATCATGTATCTCAATATTATTACAGATTTATAGATTTTGTCATTTATTGATTCTGTGGTGAGATTGTACTCGTTCCATTTCTGACTAGAAAGCAATATTTTTCAGGTTTAGCCGCGATCACTCTTAACACTGGGAAGGCATGGGTATGCTGAGGTCAACCTAGATAGTTGTATTAGCTGTCTTTCCTATTTTGTGAGACATTATATTTTCTAGCAAATGTGAAGTTGTAAATCTTGTAATAATTGTAGATTCGATTTAATAATGTGAATGAGCAATAAATCTAATTTTTGTGATTTTGAGCATCTTGGTCGTGACAGCGTTCTACCGTCGACTCTGTGGCGTAGGCTGGCTTGGACACGTCTCGTATCCGAAAAAGCGGGTACGGGTCGTGACATGAAGGAGAGAGAGGATGGTGTGTTATAATAAAGGAAGGGTGTGTTGGCTGTTGAATAAAAAAGTAGCGAGTATGCATCTTCTCAAAAGTAGAGTTGTGCTGTTGAAGGAGGATTGGTCGTGGGAGAGGGTTTGTCATAGGTGGCTTTCCTAAAGGGGTCAGTTTTGAATGGTGAGGATGGGAGTGATTTAAAAGAGAATTTTCCTCTAGCCTTTATGAATAATGATTTGTCCATTAGGCTTTTGGGGTGAGTTTGCTTTGTGTATTTGGTGTTTTTTAGGAATGGAATGGTGTTGTTGTGTGTAGATATTCATAAGAGGGTGACATGGAGCTTGGGTTTGGTTTATTGGAGTCGGATAGGGTCAAGGTCGGGCTAGGTGCGATTATTGGCTTAATTTAAGTCATTTATGATCAAGGATAAATAAGTAACATGTGGGGGCTCAATTGAATGGAACACAAGTATCAGGTGTACAGTAGGCTTAATGTGGGTCATGTCCATATTTTGGGTTGACATGTTTGGGTCAAAATGGTGTCTCCAATTCAAGTCAAAAATAAATGTGACTCCAAGGTATGAATCAAAAACGGGTCTGGTGTCAGAAAAGTTGTGCGATTAAAATGCAGCACAATGTCACGACCCGCACCCTAGAGTAAGGGCACGAGAAGTGGGTACGTCCAGCCTACGCCACAGTGTCGGCGGTAGAACGCTGTCCTAGGTCACAACATCTAACAATATAATACTAAACAGTTTATACTCCCCGAATGGGGGTGACATAGCAGAAAGTAAACTCAATCACGACTAAGGCAGGAAGATAAGATAGAAAGATAGATAGATAATACTGCTGAAAAGAAAGGAAATCCACAAGTACATCCAGAGAGTCTAAGTGTCTAAGATAGATACATATCCCAAGTATCAAATATATACAATCATCCATAGAGTAATATAAATGAAAAACATCCTAGTCTAGTGGTGTGTCATCTACTGCTAGTGGGGCCTGCTGTTGGTCCAAGTCCAACATCTCATCTAAGGTAGCACCGTAATAGGTATCCACACCAGCCTCCTCCTCGTCCTCTGTAATATTTTCAACAGGTCCAGTCAGGACAGGAGCGAGCACAATACATCTCAACAGTTTATAGCAGGTTAGAAAGTATAATCATGCAGTAAAGTAAGATACAAGAACTGAAAGAAAGTACAGAATGTAAACAGAGAAAGCTGTAATAGAAATATATACACTGTAATAGAGAACTATCAGTGGCTAGTGAGTCAGAGTACAATATAAACATGTGAATGGCATAGGAAATTCTGGGAATTATACTATAGAGTGATCTGGGAATTACACTACTTGGATATTATTCACATGTCTACTTCTACTCCCCCATACCCCCCGTTTGCCATTAAAATCTTTTGATGGAAATTTCAATACAAACAGAACAGTGTTACAATGTAGGACTTAGACGTAGTCCTAGGAGTACACTTTTGTTTAATCTGGGTCCCTAGTGCCGATGGAGCGAGTGGTAATGTGTTGACTCCGTTGACGATCTGACGACGGTTATCGGTTCTCTGAAGGTTTGGATTGCTCTGGGTGCTGGAGCTTGCTGAGAAGAAAAAGACGTTAAGTGTCTGTATCTGCCTCTCTGGTTGTGCGACGTCTCTGTCTGTCTATGTATGTTTCTTTGTGTGTGTGTGGAAGAAGGAAATGATCCCTCTATTTATAGTCTGTAGGCTGGCTGCTCATGCGCGCATATGTAGGATGCGTCTGGACGTGGGGACGCCACGTGGTGATTGCTGATGGAGGCGCATGGACGATGCGTCCTGATTGAGGGATTGAATTCTTCATACTGCTGTTGTAGGCCGGCACGTAGTAGAGAAGAGGATTTTTCTGTTGCTGAGATCTTGGGTGAATCGAGTCAAAGGACACGTGTCATCGGCCCATGGCTCGGAGTGTAGAACCCTAGAGGGGGGGTGAATAGGGAAATAAAAATTAACTAGTACAACAGAAGCAATATATGACAAATAAAAGTAAAGAGAGAGAAGATCAAATACAAGATGTGTCCTGGTATCCTCGCTTGAGGCAATCCAGTCCCGGAACTCTCTCCGGCTTAAATCCACTATTATTTCAAATAGTACACACGAGTTTGGATCCGAAGAACTCGCCAACTTCAACACGAGTTTGGATCCGAAGACTCGCCAACTTCAACACACGAGTTTTCTTACGAATGCTCGCCAACTTCAAACAAATGAGAAGAGAAACTTGTTGATCTTCTAACACGTGAAGATCGAAATTTACAACTCTTAAATACTCTATCACTTTGGGAGAGGATAACAATTAAAAGCTTGGAAGAGTATTAATGGTGGAGCTCTTGGTTGTTGGAAAATTTATGGCAAGAGTTGGTGAAAATCTCAAGAGAGAGAGAGAGCTTTCTTTTATAAAGAAACCAAGAGTTGGTGGCATTTAATGCTTCTGAATACAGGCAGACCGGCATGCCGTCGGTATGCAGCGGCATACCGTCGGAATACCGGCCAAATAGTAACGGTCATATTAATGACCGTTTGAGAGCATTAAATGCGGCCATTAATGCTAGTCAGAGCAAATCAAAAACCAAATATTTGAAACTCGGTATACCGTCGGTATGCAGCGGCATACCGTCGGTATACCGATGTTTTGTCACAGCAAGTTTTAGGTTGCTAAAAACGGTATACCGTCGGTATGCTGGAGCATGCCGTCGGTATGCCGACAATTTGTTACGGCAATTTTCTGGACACTAAAAACGGTATACCGCCGGTATGCCGAAGCATGCCGCCGGTATGCCGACAATTTGTCACAGCAACTTTTTGGACTCTAAAAATGGTATACCGCCGGTATGCCGAAGCATGCCGCCGGTATGCCGAAGCATGCCGCCGGTATGCCGCTCTGTAGGTATTTGCTTTTTGACTTGTTCTTTTATTTGTCATCCGTCCTTAGGTGTTTACAGATATACCTAGACTTTGTACAGACACGAAGACTCTAAGCAGGAGACGCCGTCTTATGCAAGGAACGCCGGTAACTGCTTCAGTCTTCGATGTAAAGGATGGTTGTGCTTGAACGGAAGTACTTCATGTAGTAGAGCTTCTGAGAATATTTGAATCTGAAGATACAGAAAACTAAACTACGAAGATGCTGTTAATAATCAAAATAAAATGTGCCAACAATCTCCCCCATTTTGATAATTGACAAAATATAGAGATAGCATCTTCAGGGAGTAACTCCCCCGTAGGTAGACAACTCCCCCTCAATACGTTTTCTCCTCCTTTGTCACTTAGTCAAAGATGGGAAAACAAATTTAAAAAAGCAATAATAAGAACAAGAGTATGGAAATAAAAGCATGCATTTATAGATATAAATGAAAGCTTAATACAAGCAATATGGCCATACTACCAAAGACATTAAAAAAAAGACTCTCCCCACGAGAGTTTGATAACAACAGACAGACACAAACCAAGTCCCCGAAGGACTGCAAAGTACTAGGATCAACCACACAAAGGTCCCCGAAGGACCGCAAAAGACATAACATAAAAAAAAACAAACACACATAACTAAAACACGCATTATTCGAGACTATCATCCAAAGGGAAGCCACCCCTAATCATCCGTCGGATCGTCCCCACCATCCTGAGCTTGTTGAAAGGCACCGTAAGGATCAATGTCGTCCGGGTACATGAACCCATAGGCATTAGGATCGGAGAAACGCGGAGCCTGGTACATTGGATCTTGAAGATTGAGATCCAAATACATGTCCCGGTCCTGAATAGTACGCTGGATAAAGTATGCTTGATCATGAAAGCGGGCTTGAATTAGATTGCCAAGGCCACGAGTATGAGCCCTCATCTGTTCCTCTGCCTGGGCCATGCGCATATCGAAGTGCTGCTGAGTCAGAGGCATGTATCGGCCGGAGGCAGGAGGAGTAGATGTGGGAGCAGCAGGAGTGGAAGCCGGTGGCTCTTGGGAAGACGAGGCACGGGAAGTAGATGCGCCACTTGCGGAACGAGAGACAGCAAGATAGAAAGGGACGCCATCCGAGGAGCAAAGGGAGAGATCAATTTGTTTGGCTTCCAGCAGGAGGGTGATGAGGGAGCCGTAGTATAGGTTCTGCTTTCCCGCTGGCATGACACGCCTGAAGAGAAGAAGGAGAGTCTTCGGGAAGGAGAAGGACTTCCTGGCATAAAGATAATACATGCACACCAGGGCATCGCCGGTAATGGCGTCGTAGTTCTCGCCCTTAGGAAAGAGTATATGACACACAATCCTATGGAGCTCGTAGTAAAATAGCTCCAGCTGTACGAAAAGGGCCGGGATAGCAGGAGGGTTGGGGTCCTTGCAGATGATACGGCAGAACTCGTCGAAGGGTGACGCCGCCGAGGAGTGAAGAGCAGCTAAGGATGGGAAGGCTTCTCCTCTGTCCGGGATGCCGAGGATGTTGCCGCTGTCCCGAGATATGAGACGAAATTGACGATCGTTGACCATGGACTGAATGGCGTTGTGCTCGTCGTCCGGTAGCAAGTTGTAATAGAATAGACGGACAGCAGTGGGGTAGACGGGTATTTGACGCCGAAGGAGGGAGGAGAGTCCGGCCTCGTCAAACAAGGAGACATGGCCGGGGAAGAGATTCCAATTTATCGCTCGTCCCTTGAATACATTGTGATGAACGAAGTGTTGGAACCACAACTCGGCCGCCAAGGAGTTGGTAAAGACCCGCTGGTCATACCCGTGAGGTTGAGCCACCGGGATGAAAGGGTTGAAGAAGGAGGATGAGGAGCGGGGACGCTTCGGATTGGCCATGGATGAAGGTTAGGGTTTAGGAGAGGATAAGAGAAAAGTAGAGAGAAGAGATAGAAGAAAAGGGTTTTAATAGAGGAAGGAGATGAAAGGATGGAGTTTGAATTGGGAGGGTGGGTGGGAATGGTTGTAGAGGGAAGTAAAGGAGGGATTTGAAGGGTTAGTGGGTTGGAAATGATGAAGGTGGAGTAAAAGGAGGAGAAAAAAGGGGATGTGAAGAGATGGGTAATAAATGTGATGGGAAGTTAAGAAGTTGAAAGAAGAGAGGGTAATTAATAGGGAAGAGATGGATGTGAGGGAATTTAATGAGGGTTGAGAAGAATAAAGGGAGGAGGAATAAAGGTGGGCCCAGATCTGGATTTGAAATCATGTCCGCCTCGATCCGACATCCCGGCGGTATGCCGACGTATACCAACGGTATGCCGAGTTTCGAGACAAAATATATTCTGAATCGAAAAACGGCATGCCGTCGGTATACCGCTGTATACCGTCGGTGTGCCGGCCAAGAGGGATTATGGATCAAAGGATAAAATGCCTAATTCTCGGCAAAGAAAGGTGAAGCGATCTTCCGGTAGCGGTTTGGTGAAAATATCGGCTAACTGATAGGTAGTATCAATAAATTCAAGACGAATATCTCCCTTTTGTTGATGGTCACGAAGAAAATGGTGTCTAATTTCAATGTGCTTCGTGCGTGAATGACAAATCGGATTTTTCGTGAGATTGATTGAGCTATTGTTATCACATTTAATAGGGGTACAAGAATGAGGAATGCCATAATCTAAAAGTGTTTGTGACATCCAAAGAATTTGTACACAACAGCAACCAGCCGTAATATACTCGGCCTTAGTGGTTGAAAGAGCAACAGAATTTTGTTTCTTACTAAACCACGATACCAAAGACTTCTCGAGAAATTGAAATGTGCCACTGGTGCTTTTTCGGTCAATCTTGCATCCGACAAAATCCGCATCCGAAAAGCCATGAAGCTCGAAGGATGAGGATTTCGGATACCAAAGACCCATGTTAATGGTGCCTTTGAGATAACAAAAAATGTGCTTAACGGCACACAAGTGAGATTCCTTTGGATTGGCTTGATATCGTGTATACAAGCAAACACTAAACATGATATCAGGATGGCTAGCAGTTAAATAAAGTAAACTACCGATCATACCTCTATACTTACGAATGTCGACCGATGTGCCATCTTCATCATTGTCAAGCTTTGTCGTTGTGGCCATAGGAGTCCTCATTGATTTGGATGAGTCGAGGTCGAAACGCTTGAGGAGGTCCCTTGTATACTTTGCTTGATTGATGAAGGTTCCTTTGGGTCCTTGTTTGATTTGTAACCCCAAAAAGAAGGAAAGTTCACCCATCAAACTCATTTCAAATTCTTCCGGCATAACTTTAGCAAATTCTACACAAAGTGTGTTGTTAGTAGAACCAAAAATAATATTATCGACATAAATTTGAACCAATAAGAGAGTGTCATTATGGGATTTAATAAAAAGTGTTGTGTCAACTTTTCCCTTTGAAAAATTGTAAGAAACAAGAAAGGAGCTAAGGCGCTCATACCAAGCACGGGGAGCTTGTTTGAGGCCATAAAGGGCTTTGTGGAGTTTGAACACGTGATTAGGAAATTGAAAATCTTCAAAGCCGGGAGGTTGTTTAACTAAACTTTCTCTTTAATAATATCATTCAGAAAAGCACTCTTAACTTCCATTTGAAAGAGCTTAAAGTCATTAAAACAAGCAAAAGCACAAAGCATACGAATGGATTCAAGACGTGCAACCGGAGCATAGGTTTCGTCGTAGTCAATGCCTTCCTCTTGGTTATAGCCTTGAGCAACCAATCGGGCCTTGTTACGAGTCACCAACCCATCTTTATTAAGTTTGTTGCGAAACACCCATTTAGTTCCAATAATGGGATGATTGCTAGGTTTTGGGACAAGTTCCCAAACCTTGCTTCGCTCAAATTGATTTAGCTCCTCTTGCATAGCTATCATCCAAAATTTATCAAGAAAAGCATCATTAATATTTTTAGGCTCTATTTGAGAGATAAAAGCCACGTTTGCACAAAGATCACGAGTGGCGGATCTAGTGCTAACACTGGAGGAAGGATCCCCAATGATAAGCTCCTTAGGATGATTGGTGACAAATCTCCATTCTTTTGGGAGATCTTTTTGAGGAGGCTCGAGAGGAGGAGACTCTTTTGATGGAGTCACAACTTCATTGTTGGATGAAGAAGGACGATCTTCAATAGAGGAGTTCTCCAACCCAAACGAGATGTCATCAATATCCTCGGAAGAGGAGAATGTAGAAGATTGAGTTCATTAAAAGAGACATTGATTGACTCTTCGACAACAAGACTTCTTTTATTAAAAACACGAAAACCTTTACTATGAGTAGAATATCCAAGGAATATTCCTTCATAGGCTTTTTCTTCAAACTTGCCTAGGTTATCCTTGGTATTCAAAATAAAACAATTGCAACCAAAAACTTTAAAATAATCAATAGAGAGAATTTTGTCAAACCAAAGCTCATAAGGAGTCTTCTTAGAAATAGGTCTGATCAAGACCCTATTTATAACATGACATGCCGTATTAACGGCTTCCGCCCAAAAATATTGGGGGAGCTTATATTGGTTTAACATAACCCGGGCCATATCGCCAAGGGTTCTATTCTTTCTCTTCACAACACCATTTTGTTGAGGAGTTCGTGGACAGGCAAAATCATGTCCAAAACCATTCTTTTCATAAAATCTTTTGAAATCGGCATTATCAAATTCTCCTCCATGATCACTTCTAATTTTGTAAATAGAAAAACCTTTCTCATTTTGAACACGTTTACAAAAGCCAACAAATTCACGAAAAGTATCACTTTTGCAAGCAAGAAAAATAACCCAAGTGAATCTTGAAAAATCATCAACTAAAACAAAAGCATAAAGCTTGCCTCCAAGGCTAGCAACTCTACTAGGACCAAAAAGATCCATATGAATAAGTTGAAGAGGTCTAGAAGTACTCACAGAGTTGATTGATTTGAAAGAAGACTTAGTTAACTTACTCTTCTCGCATTCTTCACACACCATATCCTTTTTGAACGGGATACTCGGGAGTCCTCTTACGAGCTTCTTTGTAGCAAGACGAGAGATGGTATCCATGTTGGCGTGTCCAAGCCTCATGTGCCAAAGCCAACTCTCATCATTTTTAGCAACTAAGCACCTGTCATTGTTAGTATCTTCAACAAGATATAACACATAGGTATTGTTCTCCCTAATGCCTTCATAAATAATAGATCTATTAGAGCTATCGGTAATGAAGCATTTGAGCTTAACAAATTTGATATCATAACCATTATCGGTAAGATGACTAATACTAAGAAGATTGTGTTTAAGATTAGTAACAAGACACACATTCTTAATACAAGGATAAGGAGGAAAACCTATATTACCATTCCCTATAATGTGACCTTTGAGATTGTTACCAAAAGAGACGTGTCCTTCCTTCTTCATCGATAGCGTTGTAAATAATGAAGCATCCCCGATCATGTGCCGTGAATAACCGCTATCGAGAATCCACTTGCTTCTAGCATGAAAAGGACTCTTCACCTACAACATAAGTTGAAGATGAACATTTTGGTACCCATGATCTTATGGGTCCTTGAGGGTTAGTCTTAGGAACCCACATAAAAACTTTCTTGTCAACAAGTTTCCTTGTATGACAATAATTGGTCATATGTCCATGCAAGCCACAGTAATTGCAAATCATAGAGGATTTAGAAGAAGATATGTGAGAATCATGCATATGTGAATCTCTAGTACGAGGAGCTCTAGCATTAGTATTGTGATGATGATAATAAAAAGCATGATGCGAAGTGTTTTTCTTAACAAATAGTCCTTTCCTTGTGTTAGGAAAGGATTTGTATGTAGTGTTCATGTATGAAGTATGCCTAGCATTATAGTGAGTGTGGAGATGTCTAGGAGCATACATGTGAGTAGTATCCTTATTACCAAATTTCTTACACTGTATAAGAAGATCATTATACTTAATAGAAGTGTCATATTCTCTCCTATTAGCATCTTGAACTTTGTGCATAGCAAATTCATAAGAGCTCCTCATGGATTGAATCTCATTATCCTTCTTCTTGATAGTGTCAAGAGATTCTTGAAACTTGAGTCGCAAGGACTCTATTTCATCCGTGTCAGAAGTAGGAGATTTTCCCTTCACATCAATAATGATGCTTAAAAGCCTCTCTACTTCAAGTTGAAGAGCCTCAACCTCTTTAAGAGATTTCTTGTATTTATTCTGAACACCTTTGTGCTCTTCATGCAATTCAAGAATAGCTTTCTCCAAATCATCATAGATAAGAGTGTTTAAGGAGAAATCATCAAGTACCTCATCGGTTGCCATGAGACAGACGTTGGCATTGTGTTTGCACTCCTTGTCGTTGTCGGAGTCGCTCGCGTTACTCTCACACCAAATGCTTGTATTTGCGAACTTTCTGGAGGACGAGCTTCCCTTGCTAGGCTTCTCGTACTTGCTTGAGTCTTTTCTTATCATCGGACAATCCCTCTTGATGTGTCCGGGTCTTCTACATTGATAGCACGCCGGATCTTCTTCATTGTCCCGTCTGAAGCGGTTGGCTTTGTTGAATTTAAGGAACTTCCGGAAGTGCTTAGCTGTGAGAGCTATTTCTTCATCGTCGTCCGACTCATTGTCGTCGGAGCTATCCTTGGAGTAGGACTTTGTCGCTTTAAGAGCAAGAGTTTTCTCCTTCTCTTTGGTCTTCTCCTTCTCTTTCTCTTGTATGGAGGATTCCTCTTGATCCTTCATATCGAGCTCGTGAGTCATTAGCTTACCCATAAGGGTCTCAAGGTTCATGACTGTTAGATCGTTCTCCTCAATGATTACGGTAGCTTTAGGACTCCAAACTTTTGTCATTCCTCTAAGAATTTTTTTGATCTTTTCATGAGCAGGATATTCCTTACCAAGAGAAGAGAGAGGGTTAATAATGTCACCAAAACGAGTAAACATACAAGTAATAGATTCATCATGCTTCATTTTAAAGGACTCATATTCTTGCGTGAGTCTACTAATCTTGGATTCCTTCACTTGTGAAGTTCCCTCGTGTGTGACTTCAAGTAACTTCCAAATCTCATTAGAAGTCTTGCAAGTAGAGATTCGGTTGAATTCACTACTGTCGAGAGCACAATAAAGAGCATTCTTTGCCTTGGTATCTCGACTCGCAAGCTTCTTGGTGTTTTCAGTAAGTGTGTCCCGAAGGGTGTCAGAAGCAATATCCTCAATAACTCTGGAAGGAGTAGGCAGACCATTTATCACGCAATCCCATAAATCGAAATCTATGGACTTCAGATAAATGTTCATCCTAATCTTCCAGTAGTTATAGTTGGTTCCATCAAATAGGGGAGGCCTATTTATGGAGTGTCCTTCATTGTGGAAGGTGTTGATACTAGGGTTAGAGGCCATGGATCACTCAAAGGGTGTAAATCCAAATCAAGAGAACAAAGCTCTGATACCAATTGTAGAACCCTAGAGGGGGGGTGAATAGGGAAATAAAAATTAACTAGTGTAACAGAAGCAATATATGACAAATAAAAGTAAAGAGAGAGAAGATCAAACACAAGATGTATCCTGGTATCCTCGCTTGAGGCAATCCAGTCCCGGAACTCTCTCCGGCTTAAATCCACTATTATAGCAAATAGTACACACGAGTTTGGATCCGAAGAACTCGCCAACTTCAACACGAGTTTGGATCCGAAGACTCGCCAACTTCAACACACGGGTTTTCTTACGAAGGCTCGCCAACTTCAAACAAATGAGAAGAGAAACTTGTTGATCTTCTAACACATGAAGATCGAAATTTACAACTTTTAAATACTCTATCACTTTGGGAGAGGATGACAATTAAAAGCTTGGAAGAGTATTAATGGTGGAGCTCTTGGTTATTGAAAAATTTATGGCAAGAGTTGGTGAAAACCTCAAGAGAGAGAGAGCTTTCTTTTATAGAGAAACCAAGAGTTGGTGGCATTTAATGCTTCTGAATACAGGCAGACCGGCATGCCGTCGGTATGCAGCGGCATACCGTCGGTATACCGGCCAAATAGTAACGGTCATATTAATGACCGTTTGAGAGCATTAAATACGGCCATTAATGCTAGTCAGAGCAAATCAAAAACCAAATATTTGAAACTCGGTATACCGTCGGTATGTAGCGGCATACCGTCGGTATACCGACGTTTTGTCATAGCAAGTTTTGGGTTGCTAAAAATGGTATACCACCGGTATGCCGGAGCATGCCGTCGGTATGCCGACAATTTGTCACAGCAACTTTCTGGACACTAAAAACGGTATATCGCCGGTATGCCGAAGCATGCCGCCGGTATGCCGACAATTTGTCACAGCAATTTTCTGGACTCTAAAAATGGTATACCGCCGGCATGCCGCCGGTATGCCGCTCTGTAGGTATTTGCTTTTTAACTTGTTCTTTTACTTGTCATCCGTCCTTAGGTGTTTACAGATATACCTAGACTTTGTACAGACACGAAGACTCTAAGTAGGAGACGCTGTCTTATGCAAGGAACGCCGATAACTGCTTCAGTCTTCGATGTATTATGTTTGCGCTTGAACGGAAGTACTTCATGTAGTAGAGCTTCTGAGAATATTTGAATCTGAAGATACAGAAAACTAAACTACGAAGATGTTGTTAATAATCAAAATAAAATGTGCCAACACGGAGATTTCGGATTTGGTAGGGAATGATCTGGTAGGATGCGCCTGGGATTGGGCGCATGAGGAGACTTTGGCTCGTAACCTTTAGGAGTCGTGAACCATTTGGGGCGCATGGCTTTTGAGGCACATGCAAAGCTTCAGTAGTGACTTTACTTCTGTCTTTTGGGATCAGAAAGAAGTCTGGGATGCATGGCTTTTGAGGTGCATACAGAGCTTCAGTAGTGACTTTACTTCTGTCTTTAGGGATCAGAGAGAAAGTCTGAGACACATGGCTTTTGAGGCGCATACAGAAATTTGGGCGCATGGCCGCGGAGGGGCATGCGAGTGGTTGGGCGGCCACGTGGCTTATAACTGCCGGAGGAAAGTAATGATGGTGCTGACGTTGGCGACGCTTCGTTTTCTGAAAAAGCTGTCAACTGTTCAGTCCTCGAGAGGCATGCTGCCAACTCTGTCAGACTTCAGCATTTAATATTCTTTGACAGGTGATGGGTTGTCGAGTGGGCGCATCGATCGGCGTTCCACTAGGCGCATGGGGCCGCATGGGGGCGCATGCTTGTGAAGCGCTTGGTGCTGAGGGGCACGTCTGTGTGATGCGCGGTTTAGCCGACGCATCCGCTCCGCTTTGACACGTCTTTTGGTGCGACTGTTACGTTCTTCGAGTGCTTTAAATAGCCGTTTTTGACTTTACTGAATTCGAAGCGTCAGGTTCATCCATTTAATGCAAATTCATTGCACGGGATTCGGAGAGCCATCCACTTGGCGCATGGGTTTGATTTGTCCGGCCTATAAATAGTGGCATGGAGAGAGTTTGCTTCTCGTTCTCTCACGTCCTCCCGAAGTGAACTTGTTTACTCGAGTGCATTCTGTTGACGAGATACTCCCGAGGGTGAAGCTGCAACGCATTGTCTTTATTGATGCACTTGAAGGTGACCGTTACATCCAAAAGTCGGAGTCGAGGGTTTCTGAGGCAGGCAGAAGGTGCCTGTTGCATCCAAAGATTGGGATGCACGAGCCTCGTCTCCGTTATGTGGAAAGAGCCGTAGATCAAAATTGCGGTGCTGCGACTTTGGAGGCTCTTTCTTCCTTCAAAGTGGGTGTTGCCCATTCTGGTTGTGTTGAAAGCTGCTCCTTTAACAGCAGTTTCGATTGCGGTCATCCTTCGTCTTTAGAGGCTCTTTCGAAGCCTCCCCTGGCCACAGGTTGGCTTGTGGTGCTCTTCTCTTCCTCGGTTTGGGGAGCTCTTCCTCCAGCTAGAGGGTTGATTGCTACCCTCGTTCTGCTCAATAAATGCTTCATTAGTCGGAGCATTTAGACGACGGTGAGCCTGGCTGGAAGAGTGGCACAAAACTGAGCTGCTGAAGGGATGCACATAACTGAGGATGCACATAACTGAGCTGCTGAAGGGATGCGCCCGGCTGGGAGCGTATGGTAGGATGCGCCTGACTGAGAGCGCATGGTGAGATGCGCCTGTTCGAGAGCGCATGATGATGCTGCGCCTGGCTGTAGACTTAGGGTCTTTTCCTTTTGTAGAAGTTCTCCTCTATACAGCCCTTTTTAAGACATGTAATAGACTTTTATATGAAATAAAAATCTTCTTTTAATGTCTATATTCCTGTTTTGCTGTGTCAAAATACTTTGTCTGAACTTCCTGGCGCATGTAGTGTTTGACGCATAGGATTTGTAACACCCAGTTTTCCAGATGAGGGTATTTTTGAAATTTTGTAATTATAATAATTATTATTGATATTTAAATCATATTGTGATTTTTGGTGATTTTTAATAATTTTTAAACTATTTAAAAACTGCTTTGAGTCATGACTTGTGATTTTGATGTGCTGCCAGTGAAACCCTAGAGACTGCATGACCTAGAGCCTAACCATGTCGTTAGGATATTTAATTATCATTTTTAGCCTAGGGATAATTTGGTCATTTTGACTTATTGGAATTATTTAATAATTTATTGAATTGGTGATTCCTAGTTTGGGCTTTGACTTATAGAGACTTGTAGACTAGTCTAGAACCTAACCCTAGCTATTGTAACCCTAGACTAACTTAGGTTAACCTACTTTTAGTCATTAGAGACTAATTTTGGAATAGGAGGATTAGTTTGAGTGAAATCATTTCATGATTTATGGTTTAATGAAATGACTTATGATTTCATGACTTAATGACTTATGACTTGGCCCATGGCCCATAACTAGAAGCCCTAACCCTAACCAAACCCTAAATGACCAGCCATATAGGGATCCCCACCCTATTTAAATACTTATTCATTAGGGCTTGCCTCTTTTAATCATTCCAACACTTGGAGAAAAGAAAAGGTATTGTTTCCCTTCCAAAAATCTCTATAAATCCATTTTAATTTCTTTTTAATTCTAGTCTTTTGCAATAGGTTCTAATTTCTGTATATTTTATAATTCTGGAGGTTAATCTCAGCTTTGGGCTCATTTGGAGCATTTGGCCATCAAGAGGAACACCCCCCATTTGGAGCCTTTTCTTGTAAATTGCACCTATAGGTAAAACTCCTCAAATTGATTTAAATTTCTGTTTTCTTTGCATTTAGGGCTAGATCTAGGAGTCCCCTAGCTGTCCCTAGAATTTGGGCACAATTCGTGTCAGTTTCGTGTCCGTATCGGACACGTATCCATTTGATAGGCTAGGTGTTTGATGTAATGCCTCAACCAACTTTTTGTTCTGATTTTTGAAATGTTTTTGAATAGAATCTTAGCTCTAGGGCTTGCTTAATGATTTTTGTTATTGTTTCCTAATTTTGGTGTTGTGTCGTGTCCACACGGGGACACGAACACGCGGGGACTGAACCATGTACTGTGTCCTGCATCACGGGCTGGTTTTCTCCTTGTATCGGACACGAGGACACACCAAATTTTGGGAGGATGTCAGGGCACTGACTGACATGGGTCTCCCAAAATTTGGGGCCATATGGTGCAGTGTGCGAGGAGAAATCCTCCTCGCACTGGTCGTACTGGCTGCGCGCGCGGGCTGTGCACGCAAGCATTTTGGCCACTGACACGCTCATTTATTTTGGACACGGGGACACGGGGACGCGGTACAGGGTAACACGATTGTAGCCCTATGTGGGGCAAACACGTGGGCACGAGCACGAGTCGTGTCGTGCCCTGTGTCGTGTCCTAGGGCGACACACATGCGTGCACGACGCTGTGTGCTAGTACAGTGTCTGTGTGTGTTCAAACACGATTGGACACGCCGTGTCCTGTCGTGGGGACACCACAAGACTCGTGTGGCCCTATGACACCTACACATTTGTTTACCCACCAATAATTTGTAGTATTAACTTGATTTTAGGTTTCGAAATTCATTCTTCCCTTTGCACTGATACGCGACTCCAGTTTGAAATTCTGAGAATTCATTTCCTGTTTAACTGTTTTAAATGATGTTTTAAATCCCTAAATTGTTTCCTACATATGTATTAGTTACTGTTAAATCAGATTTTCATGATTAGATTGGGTTTGCAATAGTGAATTGGAATTTGAACATTTGAAATGGGTTCGATGAGGTTGGACTTATTTATGAATAACTGATATATACTAACTGTTTTAAATTCCTGCAATGTAGATGAGTTTCATTCTTTAATCACTGGTTTTTTTCTGATTCCTAAACCTGAGAATCAAATTTCCTAACACTGTCACAGGGTCACTCATGTATACAAGTTGGTATTCACTGATTTTTTTCCCATTCCTAAACACCTAATTTCTAGCTTATTGATGTTGCACTGTTTATGTCTCCCACACGTTGTAGTTCAAGTTGAGCTTAACATTTCAATTCAATTTGGCTTTTGAGTTGGGATAGTTGACATTGTTGAGGTTCAATGTAATAACTGATACCTGGTTTAGTTCAGTTATTTGAACTGTCATGCACTGAATTCCTGAAAAACCTACTTGTTGAATTGCCTTGCCATGATCTTTTTACTGATTCTTGAAATCCTGAACTTCATTCTAATTAAAACTGAATTGACAAGTGAACTGTTAGTTAATGTTGACTGCAAGTTCCTATTTTTTTTCCACTGGTAGAATCCTGCACTTAAGTCTCTGTTAAACTGATTTTCCTTGATGTTTAGTACTAGGCTAAACTCATTACATTGATACTTACTGCAATGTAAGGGAAATGGGGGTTTAGGTTGAGTAGGGAAATAGGTTTGTGCTTTAATTGATATAACAAACTGCCATTCCTATTACCTAAACTGTCAAGACACATATCACACACACTCAGTCACCTGTTACACACACACACAAGTATATGCATATCCCTCCACACTAGCATACACAGAAAAACACACTATATTTCACTCACATATGACACACACACATGTTAGTTGTCACATTAACACATTATTCCTGATTTCCCTGAACTCTACACACACCCTACAGATTATCTAGATATCATACACATTACCTTGACACAGCACAGTTCCTGAGTCCATTCCTGTCACACACACACTTTTCATACATCATTGATTGGGTTATGATATATATATAGGTATCAAATATAGAGGGTATGTATTAGTCATAAGGATACCTTGTATTTAGCCATGTAGTTAATAGGTATGAATTAGTAGAGGCCTATGAGTATCAGATCTTCATGCTTTGTATCAAGTCATTGCAATGCATCTTGATTCAGTCCCCACTCTATTTAATGCTCAGACCTATATACATTGGTGTTGACAGTCCCCTTTCATAATTGGTCCTCATTACCATATGTTATCCATTCATCTATATCAGTTTTTGATGAAGGCCATGAATGTGTGTATGAGTTAGGATGTGCCTGTCCCATGTGAGTGTAGGAAGAGTGTCTAGGAAGAGGGGCATGGCAGTAACAAATAGAAAGGGGTATGGGTATTGTTATGGGACCTCTAGGCTTGATTGCATATGCTATAGTAGTAGCTATATGTGTGAATGTGTGTAGTAAACCACATGGCCTATGGTTCCTAAGGCAGGTGTATGCCTATTGTGAATATGTACATGTTTACATAGAATTGTATGTTGTTGGCTTGTATAGCCTAGGAATTGGATGTGCTTGCTAGAATGGGCTGGTTAGGCCTAGTGAGACTTGTTTGGCTTAGGCTTGACCTAGTTGACTTAGTTTGACTAGTCTAGTTGACTGGAGTTGACCAAAAGTCAACATTGAGTCTAAATGTGTCTAATTGACCTAGTTTGACTAGTGAAGTTGACTTGGTTTGACCAGAGTTGACCAAGAGTTGACTTTGACCTAGATTGACCTAGAAATCATGTAGATTGCATCATAAACATCATTTACCTTATTTTAAACACATTATAACCTGTACTGTTCTATTTAGGACATTGTGACTCTGGTGCAGGCATCTGATATTACACTACTCTTCTCATAATAGCAGGCGAGTACATTCTTTGATAGTTCTTCCATTTACTTGTCGTTTACTATATTTCAGTTGTAGTTAGTTCTATCTGATTCTCTGTTTCAAACACGATTTGATATTACTGGATCCATTTCATGCGACACTCACTTATTTAAGTCTGGCCTCTATTTACTGGAACCATCTACTGGAACCATTTACTGGAACCACCTACTGGAACCACCCTGGAATCATTTACTGGAACCATCCGTGTACTGGTTGGACTTATACTATTTGTGTCGGATTATGGATTCGCTTGTACTTGTTGGGCGGGGAAATATTGGAATAGGCATGTGAACATACCCAAATACTGGAACCACTCCCTTGGAATTATACTGGAATGATAGCCATCTCACACCCGGCCAGGTGTGTGATGTGCCGTATTACCTACAGCCGTTCACATGTCGATTCCGATATTTTAAAACACACTGTTAGAGTATAGGCTGGACTCACCCTGGAACCTTTGATCACCAACTGGACTCACCTTATACCGGACTCATCTTGTACTGGAACCACCTGGTATCAGATTCATGTTGTCTGGATTTACTTGGGTTTTACACTTGTTTATATTTATATTCTGGACTTATATCATGTTGCTCTAGTTCAGCTAGTTTCTATTTACAGTCTTTATTGCTATAATTCTTTTCTTGTTTTTACGTACCTTACTTTCTTTGTATCTTAATTGTTCCTCTATACCATCACCTGTATACAAACTGCCATATTTCATCAATAAAACTGTTTATAACTGCTTTATAGTTCTCTATCATTTAATTGGGATTTCTTGATGAGTTGTACTCGTTCCTATCCTGACTGGACCTGTTGAAATTTTACAGATGATTTCCTGAGGATACATGCCCTACATATTATGGACCCGGAGACGGGATGACTACCTTTGGCCCCGACACTCAGGAGTGATCGGGATTTAGTTTAGTAGATTAGCATCTGTTTTCATGTTGAACTTGTTGTAGAAGATTTTGAGACTTGTTTAGTATTTAAGATTTGTTGAGAGTTGTTATTATTTAGTAGTTGTCCTCCTATTCTTAGTTTAATTCTCTGTGATTATCTTATCGTGCTTAGACTGTGATTGAGTTACAATATCTTATACTTGTCCTCCGTTCGGAGTTGATTATGATGAGTACATTATATATTACGTGAGTTGCTGGTTAGATAGTAACCTAGGACAGCGCTCTACGCCGACACTGCGGCGTAGGCTGGACGTCGTTACGTACTCGTACCCTCACAGTGGGTGCGGGTCGTGACAGGATTTATGATCGTAAAATTCCATGCTTCTACACCCCCAATCAATACATGAGGATCCAGCCAGGTTATGTTATGATTCCATGTAATGGCCCACAAGGGGTGATACATGGTAAGCCCATAAATGGGTGATCTGGGAATGCCCATAAATGGAATAATTCAAAGAAGACTCTGTGATCATGAGAGTACATGTCACAAGTGATCAATGAACCGTGAAGCATAGTGATACGCCATGTAAGTGAAACGTACAGAACATGTAATATACGATGCTCCCTGAAGGGATAACATCTCAAGAAGGGATCCATATAGTACTAATCTGTGTGACCAACATGACAGTATCAAGTAAAGTAATTTAAAGCAGGAAAATAATTCTAAACAGGATATGAAATGATCAGAGAATGTACTCGCCTGGTATCTGAGTGTCCAGATGAAATGTACTGTCCGAGGAGAGGTGTCTGGCTCCAAATCAGAACAGCACAAGTCACAACAAGTCTAAAATGATAACAAGATGCAATTTAATGCATTCTACATGAATTTAGGTCAATCTAAGCCAAAGTCAACTCTTGGTCAACCCTGGTCAACCAAGAAGTCAAACCTAGGTCAACTATGGTCAAACTAGGTCTAACAAGTCTAAACTAGGTCAAACAAGTCATTCTAGGTCTAACTAGTCCATACTAGTCTAAACAAGGCTAAACTAGCTAATACATACCATTACAAGGCTATGCAAGCCTATCAAGTCTATACTAGTCTATTCTAACCATTACACTACTTCACAAAGCATTCATAGACTATATTCCTAGGCTAATACACACACATTAGGAATACCATACTATCTCTATAAACCTATACTTATACATCACATTATAGGCACATACACAATATATATATATATATATATATATATATATATATATATATATATATATATATATATATATATATATATATATATATATATATATATATATGCATATAGGCTGTAGTACATATATATATGAATCATCATATATGTACATATAGGCTACTCACATCATATATATTAACTATATACATACATATACACATATGCATAGATATTCACATATATTATATACATACATATTCATTACTAGATATTCATACATATACATATATTACATACATATACATATTCATATATAATATATACATACATATGTATATAGAGAGAGAGGGCATGTGTGTGTGTGTAGAAAGTGAGAGACAAAGTGTGTGTATGTGAATGAGTGAGTGAGAGAAGTCAATATGAGGGTGTACAGGAATTTGGTTGTGTGTGTGCAGGAAATAAGGAGAGACAGTATGTGTGTGTGTGTGTGTGTGTGGGTAGATGAGAGGAACTGTGTGTGAGAGATGTAGAGGATTGTGTGTGTAGGAAATATGAAGAGTGACACATAACAGTGTGTAGAGGGGTGAGCTAATGTGAGAGTGTACAGGAAATGAGACTGCTACTGCGCAGGGAAGAGGAGGAAAGGAAATTAATTCATTTCAGTAACAAAACAGTTCATATATTAAACAGTTATCAGTCCCAACTTTAAAACCCCATTCCCAACTCAATATACAACCAAATCAACCAAAAATCAACCCATGGTTAGATTATAAGTAGAAGAACTATATTAGGGTTTAAAACCAACATTTAACAGTATTTAAATAAGTCATTTTAATTGCCAAAGTCGATTCAAAAATCTGGAAAATACAGGAAATAGTGTGTTTCCAGAAATTTAGGGTAATTGCAATTAACACATAAAAATAAACTAAGACACGGATTTAAAGGTTGGTAATGAACATATAGGGTGTGCACGTGTTATAGGATGTGTCTCGTGTCCACTACGACACGTCACAACGTGTCCAACACAATTTAACCAAAACTAATACACAGGACATGCACAGCAGTACACTGTCTCGTGCACAGGTGCACCTTGGTCTAGGACACGACACAAGTGTCCAAGTGTCTCGTGGTCGTGTCAGTAGCTAGGTAGGGTGTCGGAGTAGGTGTCTAATTGCCTGAGTCGTGTCCATGAAGTGTCCAGCTCCGTGTCCAAACCCGTATCAGTGACCCATTGTGCGTGTGTGTGTGTGTGTAAAACCAATGCACTGGTGATTTCTCCCTCGACACACCACGTGGTCATCTGAAACTTGACACGTGGCATGTTAGTCAGTGCCCCGTGGTGTGTGTCGAGTTTCGTGTCTAGTGGTCACGTATCGTGTTCGGTACAGCCCTCGAATAGCAGGACAGCGTGTGTAGTGTGGTTCCCGCGTGTTCGTGTCCAATTTCTAATACGACACGACATAAAAATGATCCCAGTCAATCAGGAACATGCAAGCCACATTAAAACAATATTTTCTATTCAATCACTTTCACAAAAACAAATTGAAATGCCTATTGGGACATTTCATCAAACACTAGCGCACATCACTGATACGTGTCCGATACGGACACGTACAGGACACAAAAATTCACAAACCCTATTCCTACAGGACCAGGACACCTAGGGCTAGGTACTTATGCAATTAAAACCTAATTTTAATGGGTGGATAGGAATATACCTATGTGTGTTCTTCAACACAAAAGCTCCTTCAATGTGGATCCCCAAAAGCCACCCAACTCCTTCAAATTGCTATGAAACTGAGATTAACAAATTCCAACAGCAAGAAAACACTAATTAGAACCTATTGCAATTTGTTTGGATTAAAAAAGAGTTAAAATAGATTTTCTAGGAATTTATGAAGATGGAGACTCACCTCTTTCTAAAACTTGTTCTTTCCTAAAGAGGCTTAACCTAATGAAAGAGGATATTTATAGGTGGGAATCACTAGGTTAGGTGTGGTGGCCGGCCACTATGGGTTTGGGTTAGGGTTTGCTAGTGGGTTGGGCTTTGGGCTCCTATGTGTCAAGTTATTGATTAATGGTTCAACCATAAGTCATGGCTTATGACTTAATATTCTAACTTGAGTCAAATGACTAAACCATAGGTCAACTCTAGTCTAACTAGGGTTGCATGACCTAACCAAGTCCAAACTCAACTAGGGTTAGCTCCTAGGTTAGTCTACCAAGGTCATTGCTAGTCAAGGTCAACCTAGTCAACCATCATTCAAATAATTCCAAAATAAATCCTAAAAATTCCCATAAATTCAAAAAATTATAATAAATTCAAATAACCCCAAAAATGACAAAAATATCCTCAAACTAGAAATGATAAATGAAATACCCTAATTACAAGTCATGATTTAAAATAGTTTAAAAAGATTAAAAATCACCAAGAATCATAATATGAATTAAATATAAATAAATAATAATTATAATTACAAAATTTCAAAATTATCCTCATCTGGAAAATTGGGTGTTACAATCCTACCCACCTTATAAAAATTTCGTCCTCGAAATTAAGATGATCGTACCCCCTTCTAGGTCAAACATAGTCATGGGTCAATCACTAGTCAATTTTCTCAACATCCTAGTACTTGGTCATCAGCTGGTCAACTTCTTAGGATTTTACCTCCGCTAGCTACCTAAGTGTTGGCAACTAGAATTTAGCAAAAGAGAACTCTATAATAGGCTAGCTCTAACTTTCCAATCCTATCAAGTCACCCATAACTAAGTACCTACAAGCTAAGCACACCAATCCCAAATACTACATATATATTTATGCTCAAGAACAACAACCCATCACATATGTCCTAAGTACATTATCTATATATATATATATATATATATATATATATATATATATATATATATATATATATATATATATATATATATATATATATGACTGATCAACCAAGGGTTAAAGTAGACTAAACTTATAGGCGACTGAACAGATGTTTCGAATTGGCTAAGGATGAATGGCCTGAATCATCAATATAGGCAAAAGGGTATGGTAATAAGGAGACTAAAATTATAAGCTAAAGGACAGGACGTTTGGGTCCACTTGTAAAGTCAAAGTGAAGGAAAACCTACACATGGAAAATGAACTAATGCTCAGGTAGAGGCTTAGAAGACTGAACCAACAATGAAGGAATGGGTTGGACATGTATCTGGACAGATGGGCTAACCAGGTATCATCTGTTTCTAAGAAGGAAAGGGGACAGAATAATGATCAAGGGAGAACTCTTAATAACAACCCACATGATATCCCAATGTATACAACTGTCCAAGTGGACTGAACAATCATGCCCAAGAAAAGTTTAAACTCCACTATAGGGCAGGTATTGCAGGTTAAAATGAAGGGTATTGCAAGGCTATCAATAAGTAAAATGCTAAGAGATGCAGTAGGTCACCATATACAGAAGTAAGGATGAGTTCAGACCTCTAATATGCATGATACTGACTCTCTATATGTGCAGAATATGGTAAGGGGTTGATGGTTATATTGGTGAGTCAATAATTGGGGTCTGAACTATGGTCCAGTGAAACCTATGATGCAACATGGCAGGTAATGAAAGTTGAGTGCAGTGAACAACTTGTACAAGTCTGAACCAAGGGAACAGGGTATCTAGTGAAGGGTCTGCACACTGCCTATAAAGGTTGATCAACCATGAATGAACTCCACACAAGAGAAATTAACTAAAATAGAAAACTGAGCCAAATATAGGCTAAATAACTTGTCAATAATCCTATACATCAATGACCTATAGGTACCAACCAACCCATATCCCATATGCCAATATCATCTGTAACCTTTCTATATACATAGACCTCTCTGTCTTAGGTGAAACTACCACTATACTCAAGGACAGGCTATGGTCATGGGTGTCTTACTGGAAAAAGGTAAGAAAAAAATAATAACAATCATCAAGGCTGTAAGGCATACTAACATCCTATATGTAAACTGGTTGGTATTATAATAATAAGAAAATAACCTACACTGGGTTACTATTCTAATACCAATGCTAACTATCATCCCCAGGGTACAGGCAATCTACAAGTCACCATATCATTATACTATGAAAGAACCACATATGAATAAGCTCTACAAAACTAAATATCCCTACTCCTAAGTTATTGATGAAATATAATTTAAAAAAAACAACAGAAGGGTATGATAGAGATGATATGCTGAAACCTTCTCAAGATAAAATCTGATAATCATATGCGTCTGTCCAAAATCATGTTACTCAGAGCCTTCGTCATGTTAGTGAGCAAGACTACGATAATCACAGAGTCCTTGACCAAGGTACATACCTCTAGAATCATGGTATTTAAAATTTTTGCATTGTCGCATGTTCGGCAGCAAAAATCTTAAATTCCTACACCCGTGAAATATGTCCTAAATCTGACTATATGTCCTCACTATGCCAGCTAACACGACTATCAAAGATTCTGGATTCCATAACTGGGTGACCTTGCCCATATGATTCATCTCAGAAGAAAATCAAACATAACACAAGAACAATAGGACAAAATTGATCAACTAACAAGGAACAGAGGGAATCGAAATTTTAAGACAGTTATAAGAGGCAATTATGGAAAAGGAATCGAATAGAACGGAACCTGCAACTAGATCTCCAACGGCCTGAGCATCCTCGACTGTCCTGGCGAAAGCTCGCTCTTGCTGGCCTCCTCCGGTCTTCTGCTGATGCTGCATGTACCTCTGCTGCTGAGTCGATAAGGGTAATCCCCTCTGCTGGCCTACCGGAGTCCTCGCTCTTGCTCTCTGAGCTGTCCGCCTAGGAAACTTGGGACACTCTCTTAACGGGTGATATGATGCTCCGCAAAGTAGGCACTTGTCTATCCTCATTCGGCATTCGCCCCAATCGTGCCCTGGTTCCCTACAGGAAGGGCAACTGGTAATCTGCTGCTGTCTAGGGGTCTGCTGCGTCTGTAACGGTGGTCCCCTCGGCTGCTCTGTTGGAGCCCTAGCTCCTGCTCCTGGTGCTGCTCCCTGAACTACTCGTCCCGTGGTCAAGGTACACTCCCTCTTCTGATGGTCTGCTGAACCACATACTAGGCACTTGCCCAGTCTCTTCCTGCACTCACCCCATCCATACCCCGGCTTCTTGCAGTAGGGGTAACTGATTGTCTGCTGCCTGGGTGCCTGATACTGTCTGGGTTGCTGCTGTCCCTGCTGATGGCCCTGACCCTGGAACTGCTGCTGAACAGGCCTCCGTTGATACTGATGCTGAATCTGCAAGAGGGGTATCTTGGCCAGGCCCGCACTGCCACTAGCTCCCTCAAAAGGAGGTACAATGGGACAATCCATCTTCTGGTGGGCACCTGACCCACAAAAATAGCAAACCTTCAACCTCTTCCTGCACTGCTCCCAGATGTGTCCCGGCTTCTTGCAGTAGGGACAACTGATCGTCTTCGGGTCCTGACCCCGATACTGATGTTGCGCCTGCTGAAATCCTACTGGTGTCTGCGTCTGCTGAATCTGCACATGGGGCCTCTTGGCCTGGCCTCCACTGCTGCTGGTACCGTGAGCGTCCCGTCCCCTCTTGAATAACTGTTGTCGCTGAGTTTCCACTATCTGCTAGAAGAAGGAGAACAACCGCGCCACGTCCTCTGATCCTGATGGCGACTGCTACTGAAGAACATTCGGGACGACAGGACAAAGTCTCGGAGTAGGAAGAGGTGCACTCCCATAAGCTGCAGATATCCCAGCCTCAGCTGGCATAACAGGAACTGCAGTCTCGGGGCCCTGCTGATCAGGACGAGGAGTGGTAGACCCCTCAGTGGTATCTCCCTGATCGAGACGATGAGATCGTGTCTCCATAACCATCCTGAAGACAGATCAAATAAGGAATCAATACTGAGATAGAAATAATAATTCAAGGGAGGACAGTTATTCAAGGAAGTATCAGGAATTTAGATGACATGAATCCAGTTAAGAGTTTTTCCTAATGTGATTGAGTACCTCAAAAATATTCCTAATCCTACTGCAGGCTGTAGTGGTACTCTAGTTCGAATACCACTACACAAACTCGACCTGCATGGGCCACTACTAAAAACGTGTCACGACTCGCACCCTACAGTAAGGGCACAAAAAGTGGGTACGTCCAGCCTACGTCGCAGTGTCGGCGGTAGAACGCTGTCCTAGGTCACAACATCTAACAATATAATACTAAACAGTTTATACTCCCCGAATGGGGGTGACATAGCAGAAAGTAAACTCAATCACGACTAAGGCAGGAAGATAAGATAGAAAGATAGATAATACTGCTGAAAAGAAAGGAAATCCACAAGTACATCCAGAGAGTCTAAGTGTCTAAGATAGATACATATTCCAAGTATCAAATATATACAATCATCCATAGAGCAATATAAATGAAAAACATCCTAGTCTAGTGGTGTGTCATCCACTGCTAGTGGGGCCTGCTGTTGGTCCAAGTCCAACATCTCATCTAAGGTAGCACCGTAATAGGTATCCACACCGGCCTCCTCCTCTGTAATATTTTTAACAGGTCCAGTCAGGACAGGAGCGAGCACAATACATCTCAACAGTTCATAGCAGGTTAAAAAGTATAATCATGCAGTAAAGTAAGATACAAAAACTGAAAGAAAGTACAGGATGTAAACAGAGAAAGCTGTAATAAAAATATATATACTGTAATAGAGAACTATCAGTGGCTAGTGAGTCAGAGTACAATATAAACATGTGAATGGCATAGGAAATTCTGGGAATTATACTATAGAGTGATCTGGGAATTATACTACTTGGATATTATTCACATGTCTACTTCTACTCCCCCGTACCCCCAATCAATACACAAAGATCCAGCCAGGTTATGTTATGATTCCATGTAATGGCCCACAAGGGGTGATACATGGTAAGCCCATAAATGGGTGATCTGGGAATGCCCATAAATGGGATAATTCAAAGAAGACTCTGTGATCATGAGAGTACATGTCACAAGTGATCAATGAACCATGAAGCATAGTGATACGCCATGTAAGTGAAACGTACAGAACATGTAGTATACGATGCTCCCTGAAGGGATAACATCTCAAGAAGGGATCCATATAGTACTAATCCGTGTGACCAACGTGACAGTATCAAGTAAAGTAATTTAAAGCAAGAAAATAATTCTAAACAGGATATAAAATGATCAGAGAATGTACTCGCCTGGTATCTGAGTGTCCGGATGAAATGTATTGTCCGAGGAGAGGTATCTGGCTCCTAATCAGAACAGCACAAGTCACAACAAGTCTAAAATGATAACAAGATACAATTTAATGCATTCTACATGAATTTAGGTCAATCTAGGCCAAAGTCAACTCTTGGTCAACCCTGGTCAACCAAGAAGTCAAACCTAGGTCAACTATGGTCAAACTAGGTCAAACAAGTCATTCTAGGTCTAACTAGTTCATACTAGTCTAAACAAGGCTAAACTAGCTAATACATACCATTACAAGGCTATGCAAGCCTATCAAGTCTATACTAGTCTATTCTAACAATTACACTACTTCACAAAGCATTCATAGACTATATTCCTAGGCTAATACACACACATTAGGAATACCATACTATCTCTATAAACATATACTTATACATCACATTATAGGCACATACACAATATATATATATATATATATATATATATATATATATATATATATATATATATATATATATATATATATATATATATATATATATATATATATATGCATATAGGCTATAGTACATATATATAGAAATCATCATATATGTACATATAGGCTACTCACATCATATATATTAACTATATACATACATATACGCATATGCATAGATATTCACATATATTATATACATACATATTCATTACTAGATATTCATACATATACATATATTACATACATATACATATTCATATATAATATATACATACATATGTATATAGAGATAGAGGGCATGTGTGTGTGTGTAGAAAGTGAGAGACAAAGTGTGTGTATGTGAATGAGTGAGTGAGAGAAGTCAATGTGAGGGTGTACAGGAATTTGGTTGTGTGTGTGCAGGAAATAAGGAGAGACAGTATGTGTGTGTGTGTGGGTAGATGAGAGGAACTGTGTGTGAGAGATGTAGAGGACTGTGTATGTAGGAAATATGAAGAGTGACACATAACAGTGTGTAGAGGGGTGAGCTAATGTGAGAGTGTACAGGAAATGAGACTGCTACTGCGCAGGGAAGAGGAGGAAAGGAAATCAATTCATTTCAGTCACAAAACAGTTCATATATTAAACAGTTATCAGTCCCAACTTTAAAACCCTATTCCCAACTCAATATACAACCAAATCAACCAAAAATCAACCCATGGTTAGATTATAAGTAGAAGAACTATATTAGGGTTTAAAAACAACATTTAACAGTATTTAAATAACTCATTTTAATTGCCAAAGTCGATTCAAAAATCTGGAAAATACAGGAAATGGTGTGTTTCCAGAAATTTAGGGTAATTGCAATTAACACATAAAAATAAACTAAGACACGGATTTAAAGGTTGGTAATGAACATATAGGGTGTGCACGTGTCATAGGATGTGTCTCGTGTCCACTATGACACGTCACGACGTATCCAACACAATTTAACCAAAACTAATACACAGGACATGCACAGCAGTGCACTGTCTCGTGCATAGGTGCACCTGGTCTAGGACACGACACAAGTGTCCAAGTGTCTCGTGGTCGTGTCAGTAGCTAGGTGGGGTGTCAGGGTAGGTGTCTAAGTGCCTGAGTCGTATCCACGAAGTGTCCAGCTCCGTGTCCAAACCCGCATCAGTGACCCATTGTGCGCGTGTGCGTGTGTGTGTAAAACCAATGCACTGGTGATTTCTCCCTCGATACGCCACGTGGTCATCTGAAACTTGACACGTGGCATTTCAGTCAGTGCCCCGTGGTGTGTGTCGAGTTTCGTGTCTAGTGGTCACGTGTCGTGTCCGGTACAGCCCCCGAATAGCATGACAGCGTGTGCAGTGTGGTTCCCGCGTATTCGTATCCAATTTCTGACACGAATTCGTATCCAATTTCTGACACGACACGACACGAAAACGATCCCAGTCAATCAGGAACATGCAAGCCACATTAAAAAAATATTTTCTATTCAATTACTTTCACAAAAACAAATCGAAATGTCCATTGGGGCATTTCATCAAACACTTGCGCACATCACTGATACGTGTCCGATACGGACACGTACAGGACACAAAAATTCACAAACCCTATTCCTACAGGACCAGGACACCTAGGGCTAGGTATTTATGCAATTAAAACCTAATTCTAATGGGTGGATAGGAATATACCTATGTGTGTTCTTCAACACAAAAGCTCCTTCAATGTGGATCCCCAAAAGCCACCTAACTCATTCAAATTGCTATGAAACTGAGTTTAACAAATTCCAACAGCAAGAAAACACTAATTAGAACCTATTGCAATTTGTTTGGATTAAAAAGGAGTTAAAATAGATTTTCTATGAATTTATGAAGATGGAGACTCACCTCTTTCTAAAACTTGTTCTTTCCTAAAGAGGCTTAACCTAATGGAAGAGGATATTTATAGGTGGGAATCCCTAGGTTAGGTGTGGTGGCCGGCCACTATGGGTTTGGGTTAGGGTTTGCTAGTGGGTTGGGCTTTGGGCTCCTATGTGTCAAGTTATTGATTAATGGTTCAACCATAAGTCATGGCTTATGACTTAATATTCTAACTTGAGTCAAATGACTAAACCATAGGTCAACTCTAGTCTAACTAGGGTTGCATGACCTAACCAAGTCCAAACTCAACTAGGGTTAGCTCTTAGGTTAGTCTACCAAGGTCATTGCTAGTCAAGGTCAACCTAGTCAACCATCATTCAAATAATTCCAAAATAAATCCTAAAAATTCCCAAAAATTCAAATAAATTATAATAAATTCAAATAACCCCAAAAATGACAAAAATACCTTCAAACTAGAAATGATAAATGAAATATCCTAATCACAAGTCATGATTTAAAATAGTTTTAAAAGATTAAAAATCACCAAGAATCATAATATGAATTAAATATAAATAAATAATTATTATAATTATAAAATTTTAAAATTATCCTCATCTGGAAAACTGGGTGTTACACACAAGGAGGTGCGTTTGAGTGGGACACGAAGGTCATGGGTGTAGAGTGTCTCGACTAGATCATGCAAGTAAAATTGGTTTTGAGAAAACGACTAGTCTTGTGCTCCTAAATTAAAAGTCACGGCAAGGTGCATATGTGTCACGACCCGTACCCACCGTGAGGGTACGAGTACGTAACAACGCCCAGCCTACGCCGTAGTGTCGGCAGTAGAACGCTGTTCTAGGTCATGAACTATAACTAGCATAATATGAATACTCTCCATAAGGAGGCCAACACAGAGGTACAACTCAATCACAATCTAAGGTAGAATGATAAAGATAGATAAACATGAAATCTAAAAGAGATACAAGAGATAGAAGTCTAAGTGTCTAAGATACATAATCCCAGAAATACATCTCAAACTTAAATACAGTAATCCACAAGTAAATACAACTCCAGACAAAATGAAATAACTATCTAAACAACCTCTACTGTGTCTCCTCTAGGCTAGCAGGCAATTCCAGGCTATCTGTAAAATTTATCAACAGGTCCAGTCAGGACAGGAGCGAGCACATTACATCTCAACAGTTCATAGCAGGTTAGAAAATATAATCATGCAGTAAAGTAAAATACAGGTGCTGAAGAATACAGTATGTAAACAGAGAGAGAAAACTGTAATAGAAATATCTACTATAAGTAAGAAACTAACAGTAGCTAGTGAGTCAGAGTATAGGATAGCACATGTAAACGGAACAGATTTGTACATGATCTACACTAAAGAGTTGTACATGATCTACACTACAGAGTTGTACATGATCTACACTATAGAGTTGTACATGATCTACACTACAGAGTTGTACATGATCTACACTACAGTGTTGTACATGATCTACACTAAAGAGTTGTACATGATCTACACTAAAAAGTTATACATGTATGGTAAAAGTACAGGAGTACGAGATCTGTATAGTACTAATCCGTGATAATGTCGTGACAGCACAAGTAAAGTAATTTAATGCAGGAAATAATTCTAAGCAGAATATGAAATGATCAGAGAATGTACTCGCCTGATATCTGAATGTACAAGGTAAAGATACTGTCCGAGGAGAGGTGTCTGACTCCTAATTGGAACAGCACAAGTCACAACATGTCCAGAAGGGTAATATAAAGCACTACAATGCATTCTACATGAATCTAGGTCAAACTAGGCCAAAGTCAACCCTTGGTCAACTCTGGTCAACTGCACTAGTCAAACTAGGTCAAACTAGGTCATGTCCTAACCCAGCAAGTCTTACTAGGCCTAACCAAGACTATCCTAGCAAGCACACATCAATACAAGGCTATACAAGCCAACATACACCCAACTCTATATAGCATGCAATTATTCAATACTCAAATAGGCAAGAATTCACATTGGATATACACTAGGTAATCTATTACTTTAAACTATATATGTCTACACATATATACACATGCATATATTGGTATTCAATATTAGGTCTATAATCATGGCATTTCAAATGGTTATATAAACTTATATATTACAACACAATATGCTAATATATATATAATATACATACATAGCTAAGTTAACTGTATTCATAAATACTTATTTAAGAGGCTATGTGTGTGTATGTGAACATGGCAAAGGGGCAAGTGAGGGTTAAATGGGCATACATAGTGTATACATATCAAAGAGTGTCAAAGTGTAAGTGAACAAAGTGTCAAGTGTGATAGTGTCTACATAGTGTAAGGGGTACATGAGGTAATATAGGATTTGTGTTAACATAAAATATTACATCTCATTAACTTGTATATTGCATACATTATATCTATTATTACATTACATTCATGCTTGTATTTATTCATCATTCATTTATTCTCTTGTACTACTATATGCACCATACATTACATACTATGGAACCTACATATTCATTACAAGCCATACTTATACATGCTTACATTAGATAGGATACTTACACCTCATACATCATTTATTTAAACATTTACTCATGTTTGCATTCTCTATTTAATTACATAATGTATATACATTAACATGGGTTAAAATCAAATAGAACATTATATTACACACAAGGGTGCACAAAATGCATATGCCGAATAGTAACTCCTACTAATAATCAATACTGTACCATCTCAGCATGAATTAAAATCTAGAATTAAAGTATGTTATAGATCTATATGTTATCTTTCCGAAACTTCAAACGGATCGCGTTTTTGTTTCCGAAAACTCCCGAAATCGCGAAAACACCGAGAACGCGTTTGTCTTTTGTACAGCTAACACTCAAATAATTCTCCAGAAAGTTACAGAAAGAATTAGGCCTATTAATATATTTTTTTGGAAACCTAACTTCAATACGCTTCTTTTAAAAAAAACGGAAGATTAAACCGAGCTTTGAGCTAGAAGTTATGACATTTCTAAGTTAGGGCTGAAATTAAAAACGTGGATAAAAATTATGACGGATTTTGGTAGTTTGAGACAAAAGAACACAAGTATATAACATAATATATCAAGAACTCACTCTCTACACTAATATATATATATATGAGACACTATAGAACACATCTCCAATACAAAAATATGAGATTAAACATGTAATAATTCATTCATACATAACAACAACACATAGTGTGTCCAAATTTGGGGTTTTTCCACATGGACACAACCACAACACAAAGGACACTCCTATGACCTCCAAATGGACACGAAATGGATACAAATGGAGATACAACCATGGGGATCATTCCTATGGGTTCAAAATAGACCTATATGCATGAGAAAATGAAAAGGAGAAGGAATTTATACCTCCCGATAGATCGAATCGAAGAAAAGTCTTCCCGGAGCGACACCGACACGTAGAGATTCCAAAAGGATACGAACGAGCTCCGAATCCTCCCAAACTTGGGTAGCTTCCTCCTTGGCTAGAATGGAGATGGAAAGAAGAAGATTTGGTGACGAAATAGAAGGATTTGGTGGAGAAATTGCTAGGGATTGCTCTCTAGGAATTTGGGGAAGAACAAGAGAGAGAGTGTGGATGAGAATAATGAAATGAACTTGAGCCTATCCTCTCCCAAAGTGGCTGGCCATATGGGGCTATTTGTCCTATTATGGTAAGGTCCAAAATGCCTCCACTAACCTATTCTATGAGTATTAGGAAAGGGCTAATTGGTTGGGGCTAAATTAGTCATTCTAAAGTCTCTAATCACACTAACCTTATCCATAATAATTAGTCTAACCTCTAACTAAAATATTTCTATCATGTGGACTAAAATTAATATCATGTGGGCCATGCCTAACTAGTGTGTGGGTTCCACTAGAGTCAAACTACCCCCGGGTCCCCGTTTCAAGTCGGATTGAGTTGAAATTCGAACCCGACTCAAATAACCCCAAAACAATATCATAAATAATAAAATAAATTTCAACCCCAAAATAATATCATAAATAATAAAATAAATTTTAAAAATATTCAAAAATATAAAATGACAAAAATACCCCTGTTTCTGAAAACTGGGGGTGACAAATCTATCCACCTTAAAAAAATTTCGTCCTCGAAATTAAAACAAAGCAATCACAGGAAACACATGCAGAAAACAATCTCATTCAAATACTTTTCAAAAAAAATCAGCAATAAAAAAAATCTCTTTGAGGCACATCAAACATTTGTAAATAAAAACTGATACGTGTCCGATACGGACACAAAACCATCACAAAATCACACCTATCAAAGGTCAAAATCAACAATCACCAACGCAATAAATATTAAAATAATTCAAAGAGGTCAAATGCAAAATATCCTTAGGCCAGAAATGACAATAAAATATCCTAATCACATGGTTAGGCTCTAGGTCAAACAGTCTCTAGGGTTTCACTAGCAAAATATCAAAATCACAAGTCATGATTTTAAATAGTTTTAAAATGATTTAAAAATTATCAAAAATTATATCATGATTTAAATGTCAAATCAATAAATGATTAAAATTACAAAATTTCAAAATTATCCTCATTTTAGAGAACTGGGTGTTACAAGTCTACCCACCTTAGAAAAATTTCATCCTCAAAATTGAAATGTTCATACTCCTTCTAGGTCAAACCCCCCACAATCAAAGTCTCAGAACTTAAACAATCATACGATTTAAAAGGATGACATACAGGGTCATGGCATACGGTGGTAGTGAAAGTCTCATCTAGGTATACTAGTCATGCTAAACCAAAACGGTCATATGGTATCAAAACACACAAGCAATCTAGGGTGCTAAACTAGAAAAGATACAGAAATAACAATCATCAAGACTGTAAGGCAGTCTACCATCCTATATGAAAATTGGTACTTATCAAAATAAAATAAATTTAACTACCATTTATCTAATAAGGGGTACTATTCAAGAAAATCAAAATCAAAAGTTAAAGAATGAAAGCCAATTGCATGAAAATCCAATCACAATATATTTATATATATAGCGTTAGAGAGGAAAAAGCTAGCATTATGTACAAGTTATGTAGTTCGTGTGTGTATGGGTGTATGTGGACATGTTCACATGGTTAGATAATAGGCGTGTGTGTATGTGAAATATACATGAAAGTGCATAGGAGGATTTGGGGTTTTAAACAATAACTATCAAGTTACACTAATCATTGCATATTGGTTAAACAATCTACAATACACAACTCATTTGCTCATAACATGCATGGCTAACCATGTATATATGTATATATAAAGAGGTAGAGATTTAGTTATGTATGTATATACATTATAATATGTATGCCTAAGCTCTATATATATCTATATAGATATATAATCATGACATAGATAGGAAGAGTTAGGTTACATGACAGGGTATATTAAGTTAGGGTGTGTGTGTGTGTCCTTGTACAGGGTTATAGCTTAGTATTGAAAGGTTAAACCCAGTTTTAGTTCAGCATTTACATACAAAATCTGAAAATAAGCTAACATTTAAACCAGTGCAATATTAACATAATGTAATTTTAAAATTTAGGAGTTTGAAACATCACAACTAATCTTAATGCTCCCAATACATCCTAACATGATAGAAATGAAACCCTAATATACTATCAATACATTTATCTACGCATACAGTTCAATATTACATGTTAAATCTGAAATTGAACTAAACATGGAAATCAATGTAAAAATGTTAACATGTATTCAGTTTTCAGGATTTTGGAGAATTTGCACATCAAAACCAACTCAATATTTATCACAACCTAACATGTAAGAATATGGAACCTAAATTTATATCCCTACAACAACAATGTACACAGCTCTAAATATTACATTTAAAATAATTAATTTGAACTAACATTTAAAATCCCGTATTAAGGGTTAATATGCACACAGTCTCAGATTTGACAAATTTAAACACAAAACTCAACCAAAAAAAATTTTTGAATTGAAACCCTACGTATAACATACATGTGCAGTGATATAAATAAAACTATTATCATGAAATTTTATATTTAAATTACGAGTTAAGCTAGGAAAAGCAGAGAATCAGAAATATTGGGGTTTTGAAAATTTAAACATTAACGACATATTAATATGTATTCAGATAGGTGGAAATCAAGTGTAGCATGCATAAGTGTCAGGAAAGTGTCCACTATATATATTCATATATATTCTCATATCCCAATATAAAATTTTAATTCTACGTTAAGACCAACAATTAGATTCCTACCAAGGTTGCAAGCAGGTGATTGACGTAATCAAGACAGTATTATTATTATTATTTAATACAAGAATAATAGCAAGAAAGAAATAACGATAAAATCTGTTTTTGCTTATCTGTTTAAAAGAAAAACCCATTTTGAAACCCAGAGCTAAATTTTCAAATCCAAGATAAAGTCTAGCAAAATCATCGATTCATTGTATTAAGAAGAATTTCATAGTAAGAAGTTACACAAAGTTTATAAAAACAGCTAAAGCTACTCCTAAGTTAAATAAATGAGAAACAAAACAAAACAAACAAATAACAATTCTCTCTTTCTTTCTTTTTTCTTTTTTTTGAAGGACTGAAACAAAAGTAGAGAAAACATGTTCAAAAATATTTAAGGTACAATCTGATAATCATATGCGTCTTCTTGAAATTATGTTGTCAGAATTCTGCAACGCCAATAAGCATAGCTGCAATAAACGATAGAGTCCATAATAAGGCATACACCCTATAATCATGTTATCTAGAATTCTTACCACGCCACCCGGTATGGCTGCAATAAAATCTAGATTTCATAACTAAGATAAGTATAGCTATATCAGGCTCTACGTCCTTGTCATGCTAGCAAATATGACTGCAATAAATTCTAAATTCCATAATAAAGTAAACTTTTACCTTTCTCACTGTCCTTATTAAGTATGTTATCAGGTTATACCTTAATTCCAAAAAAATATACATATACATATAAATACAAACTCAAATTCAACAACTAACATCAAGATTCAAAATTCAACAATAATCCATCAAAAATCATAAAATACAAACTCAAATTCAACCACTAACATCAAGATTCGAAATTCAACAATAATCCATCAAAATCAAGTTCAATAACAGGAAGTAAAGGTAAATCAAATCAGGGAAAAACAGATTTCAAATCGAAGTTAAAATAATATTCTCAAGGGTCGTCCCAGGAATCTCTCAAGGAATCCTAACTGTGATTGAGTACCTTCAAAATATATCATATTCCTACTGCAGGCTGTAGTGGTACTCTAGTTCGAATACCACTACATAAACTCGACCTGCATGGGCCACCAATAAAAATGTGTCACGACCCGCACCCACCGTGAGGGTACGAGTACGTAACAACGCCCAGCCTACGCCGCAGTGTCGACGGTAGAACGCTGTTCTAGGTCATGAACTATAACTAGCATAATATGAATACTCTCCATAAGGAGGCCAACATAGAGGTACAACTCAATCACAATCTAAGGTAGAATGATAAAGATAGATAAACATGAAATCCAAAAGAGATATAGGAGATAGAAGTCTAAGTGTCTAAGATACATAATCCCAGAAATATATCTCAAAACTTAAATATAGTAATCCACAAGTAAATACAACTTCAGACAAAATGAAATAACTATCTAAACAACCTCTACTGTGTCTCCTCTAGGCTAGCAGGCAATCCCAGGCTATTTGTAAAATTTATCAATAGGTCCAGTCAGGACAGGAGCGAGCACATTACATCTCAACAGTTCATAGCAGGTTAGAAAATATAATCATGCAGAAAAGTAAGATACAGGTGCTGAAGAATACAGTATGTAAATAGAGAGAGAAAACTGTAATAGAAATATCTACTATAAGTAAGGAACTAACAGTAGCTAGTGAGTCAGAGTATAGGATAGCACATATGAACGGAACAGATTTATACATGATCTACACTAAAGAGTTATACATGATCTACACTACAGAGTTGTACATGATCTACACTACAGAGTTGTACATGATCTACACTACAGTGTTGTACATGATCTACACTAAAGAGTTGTACATGATCTACACTAAAAAGTTGTACATGTATGGTGAAAGCACAGGAGTACGAGATCTGTATAGTACTAATCCGTGATAATGTCGTGACAGCACAAGTAAAGTAATTTAATGCAAGCACAAGTAAAGTAATTTAATGCAGGAAATAATTCTAAGCAGAATATGAAATGATCAGAGAATGTACTCGCCTGATATCTGAATGTCCAAGGTAAAGATACTGTCCGAGAAGACGTGTCTGGCTCCTAATTGGAACAGCACAAGTCACAACATGTCCAGAAGGGTAATATAAAGCACTACAATGCATTCTACATGAATCTAGGTCAAACTAGGCCAAAGTCAACCCTTGGTCAACTCTGGTCAACTGCACTAGTCAAACTAGGTCAAACTAGGTCATGTCCTAACCCAGCAAGTCTTACTAGGCCTAACCAAGACTATCCTAGCAAGCACACATCAATACAAGGCTATACAAGCCAACATACATCCAACTCTATATAGCATACAATTATTCAATACTCAAATAGGCAAGAATTCACATTGGATATACACTAGGTAATCTATTACTTTAAACTATATATGTCTACACATATATACACATGCATATATTGGTATTCAACATTAGGTCTATAATCATGGCATTTCAAATGGTTATATAAACTTATATATTATAACACAATATGCTAACATATATATAATATACATACATAGCTAAGTTAACTGTATTCATAAATACTTATTTAAGAGGCTATGTGTGTGTATGTGAACATGGCAAAGGGGCAAGTTAGGGTTAAATGGGCATACATAGTGTATACATATCAAAGAGTGTCAAAGTGTAAGTGAACAAAGTGCCAAGTGTGATAGTGTCTACATAGTGTAAGGGGTACATGAGGTAATATAGGATTTATGTTAACATAGAACATTATATCTCATTAACTTGTATATTGCATACATTACATCTATTATTACATTACATTCATGCTTGCATTTATTCATCATTCATTTATTCTCTTGCACTACTATATGCACCATACATTACATACTATGGAACCTACATATTCATTACAAGCCATACTTATACATGCTTACATTAGATAGGATACTTACACCTCATACATCATTTATTTAAACATTTACTCATGCTTGCATTCTCTATTTAATTACATAATGTATATACATTAACATGGGTTAAAATCAAATAGAACATTATATTACACACAAGGGTGCACAAAATGCATATGCCGAATAGTAACTCCTACTAATAATCAATACTGTACCATCTCAGCATGAATTAAAATCTAGGATTAAAATATGTTATAGATCTATGTGTTAGCTTTCCGAAACTTCAAACGGATCGCGTTTTTGTTTCCGGAAACTCCCGGAATCGCGAAAACACCGAGAACGCGTTTGTCTTTCGTACAGCTGACACTCAAATAATTCTCCAGAAAGTTATAGAAAGAATTAGGCCTATTAATATATGTTTTTGGAAACCTAACTTCAATACGCTTCTTTTAAAAAAAATAGGAGATTAAACCGAGCTTTGAGCTAGAAGTTATGACATTTCTAATTTAGGGCTAAAATTAAAAACATGGATAAAAATCATAACGGATTTGGGTAGTTTGAGACAAAAGAACACAAGTATATAACATAATATATCAAGAACTCACTCTCTACACTAATATATATATATGAGACACTATAGAACACATCTCCAATACAAAAATATGAGATTAAACATGTAATAATTCATTCATACATAACAACAACACATAGTGTGTCCAAATTTGGGGTTTTCCCACATGGACACAACCACAACACAAAGGACACTCCTATGACCTCCAAATGGACACGAAATGGACACAAATGTAGATACAACCATGGGGGTCATTCCTATGGGTTCAAAATAGACCTATATGCATGAGGAAATGAAAAAGGGAAGGAATTTATACCTCCTGGTAGATCGAATCGAAGAAAAGCCTTCCCGGAGCGACACCGACACGTAGAGATTCCAAAAGGACACGAACGAGCTCCGAATCCTCCCAAACTTGGGTAGCTTCCTCCTTGGCTAGAATGGAGAAGGAAAGAAGAAGATTTGGTGGCGAAATGGAAGGATTTGGTGGAGAAATTGCTAGGGATTGCTCTCTAGAAATTTGGGAAAGAACAAGAGAGAGAGTGTGGATGAGAATAATGAAATGAACTTGAGCCTATCCTCTCCCAAAGTGGCTGGCCATATGGGGCTATTTGTCCTATTATGGTAAGGTCCAAAATGCCCCCACTAACCTATTCTATGAGTATTATGAAAGGGCTAATTGGTTAGGGCTAAATTAGTCATTCTAAAGTCTCTAATCACACTAACCTTATCCATAATAATTAGTCTAACCTCTAACTAAAATATTTCTATCATGTGGACTAAAATTAATATCATGTGGGCCATGCCTAACTAGTGTGTGGGTCCCACTAGAGTCAAACTACCCCCGGGTCCCCGTTTCAAGTCGGATTGAGTTAAAATTCGAACCCGACTCAAATAACCCCAAAACAATATCATAAATAATAAAATAAATTTCAACCCCAAAATAATATCATAAATAATAAAATAAATTTTAAAAATATTCAAAAATGTAAAATGACAAAAATACCCCTGTTTCTGAAAACTGGGGGTGACAATATGATAATCAAAAATAAAAGTAGAAATTCATTAATAACTAAAAATTCATAATTAAACGTATTTAAATCCTAATTAATCCTAATCAATTCTAATTAAAATTCAGAGGCTTATACCACTCACGCCTTCTACACGGACACAAATCCCTCTATGTCCTTTACCACTAATCCCATCCGTGACACATCTTTCGATCATACTCCATCATCTTTACAGCCTCCCTAACCGGCTCCACCACAACCACGAAGGTCTTCTCGAGCCTCAAAGATTTCAACCGTATTGTAGGACTTTCATATTGATGTGGCTCTCCCCTCGAGTCCCGATATGTCAGTTTTCTCGGACGAGGTCGTCTCTCCAGGTACGGTTCATATCTATCTTATGCTAATATTTCTTCACCTCATAGAACCATTACTGCTGACATGACCATACAAAGAGAATCTACCTCATTTTTTCAAACAATTAAGGATCAAAAATAGTGAGAAGCTATGCTGCAAGAGGTTCAAGTACTTCAAGCTAACAAGACCTAGAGTTTGGTTCCACCTTCGACTCATAAACGACTAATTGGTTGTAAATGGTATACAAAAACAAGTATAATCATGATGGCATAGTTGAGCGCTACAAGACCAAGTTAGTAGCCAAGGGTTATAGTTAAGTTGAAGGGCTCGGCTAAAGGGAATTATTTGCATCGGTTGCTAAGCTCACAACAGTTCGAGTCTTACTCAGTCTTGCAGCCCAACAGAACTGATACCTTCACCAATTGGGTGTAAATAATACGTTTCTCAATAGAGATCTCCATGAAGATGTGTACATGCAGCTCCCTCCTAGGTTCGAACGAAAGGGGAGAATATGATTTGTAAGCTACAAAAATTATTATATAGCTTGAAGCAAGCCTCAAGGCAATGGTTTTTGAAGCTCTCCTTAGCCCTTAAGTCAGCTAGCTTCAAGCAATCATGGTCTGGCTATTCCTTGTTCGTCCAAAACGATCAAGGTAGCTTTACAGCTTTGTTGGTCTATGTCTATGATATTATTCTCACAAAAATAATTTAGAAGATATCACAAATGTAGTGCCCCACTCCGCGAAGGCACTAGATAGACAGAAAGATCGGATTGCTGGCTCTGCAACAGAAGACGATTGATCTGGGTGAGTGGACGAAGTCTCATTTGCTGATTCGCTTACGCCTAATAAGAATCTGAGTTTTTGATTGAATACTATTGTTAATAACAAGATGGTAAATCATTGAGTATGCTTTAAGAGAATTCACATGTTGCCTCGTTAAGAAATGAATAATTGCCAAAAGATCAAATGTGCCTCAAGAGTTTGGATCACATAGAAAAATGTTGGTTTTATCATGTTTATGCTAATCATTGTCTTGTACAGGGATGGACGATCGACTATGGTAAGAATCACTTAAAAGTGATACATATGTACTGCTTAAGTCTTTGACATGAATTGCTTGCAGAGATTTATCTATGCCATGAAATGCTATGTTCCACTAAAGAAAAGATAGTGTATCATGCTTGTCATTGACCCTAACAGTTGCAAGAGTTGGTTTTGTATATAAAGGGATGTAATATATGGGAACGTGATCATTATAATCTGTAAAGTTCTGAGAGAATGTAACATTGTATCAGAGAGAAATGCGAGCTTGTAATCTGTTCAAATGAAATCAATAAAGAGAATTATTTTTTGTTACCATTGTGTTCAATACAAGTATTCTGAAATATGTTCGCTGCTGCTTCAATTATCGGCGATACGTTCTGCTGCGTATTGTCTATCTTGTCTTGCTTCAGGTCTTGGCCTTGTGCAAGCGCAACTTAGGCTTGCACGGCATCACGCCTTAGCGAGGACGAACGGTCTCACAGAGTCCGAAGCGAGGACGAAAGGACTCTGCGGGGGCGGGGCGTGACAGAATGGTATTAGAGCAACATGATCCTCTAGCGAATTTTTGATTCAATCGAATCCATACATGTTCTTCTGATCATAATTTCCTTGCCTGCTTGATATCATCAATGAGATGAACGTTCCATACAATAAGTCCATAAATATTTTTATGATGCCGGCATATGTTTTATCGATTTGATTGATTGAGATTTGAAATGCTTGATTGAACAAGAGTTTTGATATGATCTGAATTGTGATTTAATGAATTGATGATGGCGAAGGATGAGGACTATCGCTGCTAAGGATATTGTAAGTTTCTCCTTAAGTTTCGAGGAGAAACTTCTTTTCGGTAGATAATTATGTAGTGTCCCGCTCCGCGAAGGCACTAGATAGACAGAAAGATCGGATTGCTGGCTCTGCAACAGAAGACGATTGATCTGGGTGAGTGGACGAAGTCTCATTTGCTGATTCGCTTACGCCTAATAAGAATCTGAGTTTTTGATTGAATACTATTGTTAATAACAAGATGGTAAATCATTGAGTATGCTTTAAGAGAATTCACATGTTGCCTCGCTAAGAAATGAATAATTGCCAAAAGATCAAATATGCCTCAAGAGTTTGGATCATATAGAAAAATGTTGGTTTTATCATGTTTATGCTAATCCTTGTCTTGTGCAGGGATGGACGATCGGCTATGGTAAGAATCACTTAAAAGTGATACATATGTACTGCTTAAGTCTTTGACATGAATTGCTTGCAGAGATTTATCTATGCCATGAAATACTATGTTCCACTAAAGAAAATATAGTGTATCATGCTTGTCATTGACCCTAACAGTTGCAAGAGTTGGTTTTGTATATAAAGGGATGTAATGTATGGGAACGGGATCATTGTAATCTGTAAAGTTCTGAAAGAATATAACATTTTATCAGAGAGAAATGAGAGCTTGTAATCTGTTCAAATGAAATTAATAAAGAGAATTGTTTCTTGTTACCATTGTGTTCAATGCATATATTCTGAAATATGTCCGCTGCTGCTTCAATTATCTGCGATACATTCCGCTGCGTATTGTCTATCTTGTCTTGCTTCAGGTCTTGGCCTTGTGCAAGCGCAACTTAGGCTTGCACGGCATCACGCCTTAGCGAGGACGAACGGTCTGACAGAGTCCGAAGCGAGGACGAAAGGACTCTGCGGGGGCGGGACGTGACAACAAAGATCAAGCATTTTCTCGTATTCCATTTCAAACTGAAGGATATTGGACAATTGAGATACTTCCTTGGAATAGAAGTAGCAAGGTCCAATCATGAAATTGCCTTGTGTCAAAGAAAATATGCATTGGAGATTCTTGAAGATACAGAGTTTCTTGGGGCTAAACCTTCACGCTTTCCAGTTGAGCAAAATGTGACGCTCACACAAGAAGATAGAAACTTACTTGAAGATGCATCGCAATATCGAAGACTGGTTGGATGACTCATTTACCTAACCATCACAAGGCCGGACCTTGTGTACGCAGTTCACATAATTAGTCAGTCGTGGACAAACCCATGCAACCTTACTTAGAAGCAACGCACAAGGTATTAAGGTTTATCAAGCAAACACCTGGTCAGAAAATTCTCTTACCTTAGGGCCGTTGGAGTTAAGGACATTGTATATGCAGACTGGGCTCGGTGCAAAGACACTAGAAGGTCAATAACTATCTATTGTATTTTCCTCATATTTCATGGAATACAAAGAAACAGAGTGCAGTCTAACGTTCAAGTGCAGAAGTTGAGTATCGTTCTATGGCAACTACATGTTGTGAAATAACGTGGTTGTAATATATTTTGAAGGACTTGAATGTTAGATATGTGCAGCCAATTAAATTATTCTGTGATAACAAGGCAGCAATCCACATATCCTCAAATCATGTGTTCCATGAACAAACCAAACATATAGAAATAGACTGTCACGTGGTGCGCGAAAAAGTGCAGAAATGAATGGTTAAAACAGAGCACATACGGACCAAGGAACAACCAGCAAATATATTCACAAAGCCATTGAGATCGAACAAGTTCTCACATTGCTGGACAAGTTAGAAGTGATCAACATACACTCCAACTTGAAGGGGAGTATTGAAGTAAAGTCCTAAAAGTATGAAAAAATATGTTGATAATAATTATATTAATATATACGGTATTAACATATGTATGGTTGATACACTTTAGACAATATAATTATACTTTTCTATAATTATGGATGTACATTGATTATATATTTTCTTTATATAATGAGATATATTAATTTAATAAAAATAAGAAAGTTTGATTTCATTTCTCTTCTACCATAGAATAGAATAGAATAGAATAGAATAGGATAGGGACATCAACGGTCAGCACGTAGGCATCACTTTGTTTCTTTGCAGTATGCTACAAAGTACGGATGCAGCATATATACATACTTATAAGCACAACCACCGCCACCAACCCAACACCACGAGCAAGCACTTAGAGTGTGTATCCGACATGAAAGCACAAACAATCCTTCCAATTGTCTTCCTTTGGACCAAGAATTGCAATTCACACTACTTGACTAATCACTCCACAAAAGATCACTAGCATTATATATTACCCCCTACGATATCTTATTGCATAAAAGAAACATCACCAGCAGCTTAAATAAATGATGCAAATGTTATTTTGTATTAGTTAGGATTTGAATATTAAAATTGTTCGATGTTAGAATTTGAATTTTAAAATTATTGTTTATTAACCCACGTAGACAGTAAATTTGAGACTCAAATTTTAATGTTGAATAATTTCGAGACTCAAAAAAAAATTATGTTATGTGAGACATTGTACTGAGAAAAAAGAAGGAACCCCGAAGGCCGAGGAGACATAAAGGCATTCAAGCGGGAACATAAAAGAGGGATGAAACTGCAAGTGGAGTGGTCGCTTGCTTTTTTGTGTGTGTGGCAGTTACTACCTATATAACTAGGCACGTTAGACAATATGATTGGTACCAACAAAAATTTCCTTTAATATTATTGAAAAACTAGATACAAATTTAAATTATACTAATTCTTTCAATCTGATCATATTGAGTATATTTAAATTATGATTTGCTATAAATATTTTTTTTAGGTCTTTAGATATACGTTTAGTTAAATAATGTTTAAAATAGTTTAAATATTATTTGAATATACTACGGCCATCTCTACTGGAGATTTTTAAAATTGGATTTCTATCCTACTTGTCATTCTATTTTATGAAAATTTATATCCTAATTGGTAAAGTTTCTACATTGAAATTGAACACACACAAAATACTATCTCATGGTTTTTCATTTCCATGGTTAGGCTGTGTTTGGTAGGAAGGATGAAAAAGTGGAAGGAAGAAAAAAGATGATATATTTTTCTTCCATATGGAAACGAAAGATCATTTCCTTCCTTTGTGTTTGGTAGCAAGGATGGAAAAGATAAGAGATGTATTTTCCTTTGTTTGGTATGAAAGAAAAAGTGGAAAGAAAGAAAGTAAAAAATATAGGGTTTACTAATTCTACCCTCAACTAAAAACACTTATTTACCATTTGACTTCATAAATAATTTTTAAATAATACATTCATATGGGGGTATAATTGTTAATTAATACAAGCCTTCACTTTTTCTTCCACTTTTTCTCACACTTTTGGGGGATTTGATTTCTTAGGTTATGAGGAAAAAGTAATACATCCACTTTTTCTTCCTTCCTATTTTTCTTCCATACCAAACAAGAGAAAATGAATCTTTTCCTTCACTTTTCCCTCTATTTTTCTTCCTCCCACTTTTTCCTCCTACTGGTAGGAATGATGGAAAAGTGGAAGGAATTTAAAATATAAGGATTCATTTTACTTTCATGTGGAAATGAAAGATCATTTCCTTCCTTTGTGTTTGGTAGCAAAGATGAAAAAAATAATAGATGCATTTTTTTTTTTTTTGGTATGAAAGAAAAAGTGGAAGGAAAGAAACTAAAATATATAGGGTTTACTAATTCTACCCTCAACTAAAAACACTTATTTACCATTTGACTTCATAAATAATTTTTAAATAATACATTCATATGGGGGTATAATTGTTAATTAATATAAGTCTCCACTTTTTCTTCCACTTTTGGGAGGATTAGATTTCTTAGGTTATGAAGGAAAAAATAATCCCTCCACTTTTCCTTCCTTCCTATTTTTCTTCCATACCAAACAAGAGAAAATGAATCTTTCTCTTCACTTTTCTCTCCTCTATTTTTCTTTCCTCCCACTTTTTCCTCCTACCAAACACACCCTTAGTGTCACAAAATAATGGTTCAATTTAATAATGTGGGATCCAATATTAATTGGTACGAGATGGAAATTTTATTTGAGAGTTTCTAGATGTAGAAAACTCTTCATCCTACATCAATGTCACCTAGGATAGAAATTGGTATAGAAACCATCATTGGAACAAGTATTTTCAAAAATAAATTTTTACCATAGAAATAAGGGAGATAGAAACCCCCATTGGAGATGGCCTAAATTATGATTTGTTACATATATGTGTTTAAGGACTTTGGATATATGTTTAGTAGATAACTTCTTAAATATATTTAATTAAGATATGTTATAGATATGTTTTTAGGATTTTGGATATATATTTCGTTAAATAATATCAATTACTTATATAATATCATAATTTTAAAACTTCATATATATATTTGTTAAGGTCTAAAACGGAATTAGAAATTTTTTTGTTCTTCTTAATTACAGAACTATATAAATAAATATGACTTATACGTCTCATTTTTAATTGTTTTGAAGTCTCCTTATAACAGTAAAATTATAATAATGAATGCCCATTATGACTCCCTCAATTAGACTAAAAAAAAAGAATAATTCTATAGAGACACACTTTTATTGACACAATATATTGTCACATTTATGTGGCAGGTGATTTGGCATGTCCATGTTATCGAATTAATTAAGGGCTAATTAATTAACTTTTTGGTATGTCCACTTTTGTATGTATGGAAGGTTTTCAATCTTTGGCATGTGTTACAATTTTGCATTGCCAATTTATAGCCACACTTATTGTTATCTTTCTTTTCTTGTGCTTATCTCCATTTTCTTCTTCTACTCATCTCCATTTTCTTCTCTAGCCCCACCATAAGAACAAAGAAAGAAACTAAGAAAATCCTAGAAATTGACGAATCCAGGGTTTGGCATTTTGAGATTCGTTTCCTTCATTTATCTATATATCTTGATATGTTCTCGAAATCACCATAAAATCTTTTTGTTGTGTTATTTTGGAATTTTTTTTTTGCGATTTTTTTTTCTTTCCTTTTTTTTGTTACAATTTCCGTACTTTTGGGTGCTACTAAGCAGTTTTCAATTCATTTTTTTCCACTATGTAGTAATCTATTATCAACTACTCATTTTTAATTGGGATATTTTGTAAAACCTTCCCTAAATAATGGGCTAATTTGCGAAATACCCCCTAAAGATCTCGAATTGGTAAAACCCCCTTTCCGTCAAGACGCTGTCTGATTTTGGATGACGTGGCAATCCGTGTGTGTTATTAAGTAAAAAATTAAAAGTTAGACGAAAATACCCCTGCAAATTAGTCCATTATTTAGGGGAGGTTTTGCAAAATATCCCAAAAATATACGTTAGAAATTTCCGATTCGTCCGGCCACTCATCCCCCGCTCCGCCACAGTGCACCACCACCATCATCGCCACCATGGTCATCCTCTCCGGCAACCATCCGAACGCCTGACCCGCCACCACGACCGGCTCCCCACCTCCAGCGGTCCACCACCATAACCCCTCGGCCCGGTCGACCTCCGCTCTCCGCCACCATCACCAACACCAAAAAACCCTAAATTTTAAAACACCACCACCACCGACTTACCTGTCGTCCGTCGCGTCCGGCCGCCTGGACCTCCGGTGCGCCGCCCTCTCTGAACGCCTCCCGACCTCCGTCCTCCTCCTCCCACATCCGTGGTCTCCGCCCCGCACCAAAAACCCCCATCCGCCGAGACCCCGACAACCCTCCGCGCGCAGCCCTAGCCGGATCCGCCGCATCCCTCCGCTCCACCGCCTTCAAACCTCGCCACCGTCATCCGCGCCGTCCGCCACTCTCACCCGACTTCAACCCTCGCCACCGCCCCGTACACGAGCCTCTCCGCCGCCTAAACCACCGGCCGCCCTCTCTCCCTCTCGATCTCTCCTTCCGACTCCGCTCCCTCCACCATAGCGCCGCCGGAGCAGCGCCCTTTCTCCGTCCGGCCGACCCGGGGGCGAACTTCCTCTTGAGGGTGGAGTTCCAGTGGTTCTTGATGGCGTTGTCGGTGCGGCCGGAGAGGAGGCGGGCGATGGTGGCCCACTTGTTGCCGAAGCGGCGGTGGGCCCGCACGATGGTGTCGTCCTCCTCGGCGGTGAAGGGGCGGTGCTCCACCTGCGGTATTTTCGCAAATTAGCCCATTATTTTGGGATATTTTGCAAAACCTCCCCTAAATAATGGACTAATTTGCAGGGGTATTTTCGTCTAACTTTTAATTTTTTACTTAATAACACACACGGATTGCCACGTCACCCAAAATCAAACAGCGTCTTGACGGAAAGGGGGCTTTACCAATTCGAGATCTTTAGGGGGTATTTCGCAAATTAGCCCATTATTTAGGGGAGGTTTTACAAAATATCCCTTTTTAATTTTACTTCCGTAGGAATGGGAACAGAAGCTTGTGATGGATCTTCAAGAAGATTGAATCTTTTGCATGGATTGTAAAATAATAAATTGGACATGGACAATTTTGGCAATTGAATAATTAATTGACTATGCAAATTGCAGCATATGCCAAAGATTGGAAACCTTCCATACATGAAATTGCTCTAATACAAATGTGGACATACCAAAAAATTAATTAATTAGCCTTTAATTATTTCGGTGACGTGGACATGCCAAATTACCTGCCACATAAGTGTGCCTATATAGTGTGTCAATAAAAGTCTCTATAGAATTACTCAAAAAAAAAAAAAACTCTAGAAATCTTATATGATTTAATACTATAGATACGTTAATCATGACAATTAATCCTGTTTATTTAGTCTTTGCGTGTTAATTCTCCATGCCTTCATATTTTGATGATTGGATATACTATCAAGGGTTATTACCATCCTACGTTAATTTTCCATGCCTGCATATTATTTTAATGGGATAGAATATTACTTTTAATTACCATCCTATGCTACTGCCACGTCTAAAGAGTAATCACATATACAAGTGCCTAGATCTTTATAAGAGCATCTCCAACCCTATTGTGACTTTGGAAAAAAAGTTGTTGCCACATAGGAATGACAAAATTTTATTCAAAAGTTCTTCTCCAATGCAATTGTCAAGTCAATTGTGAAGCTTATGTGGCAAAAATTAAAGAAGACATTGTGAAGTTGATTGTCTTGTTCTAGACAATGCACTTGACAATGTCTTCTCTTCCATGTCATCAATTATGAATAAAAAATATTAGAAAAAATAAAGAAGATGAGTAGTTGTCTTAAAAGTTGTCTTGGAAGTTGGAAAAAATACTTTTTATTGTCTCCTCAATACTTTTGCCTTGGAGAGAGTTTTTCTATCTCATTGTCTTTTGAGATATAATTTTGCCACATAAACAAGACATTGTCTTGTGGCTCATGCCACATAGGAGCCACCTAAGACTCACAACACTTAACAAGACAATAGGGTTGGAGATGCTCTAATATATATATTAACAAGTGGCCATAGTTGATTTGGAGGTTTAACAAATGAACTGAATATGTTGTAAAATTCCGGTAATTAAGCATTTTTTGACAGCTACGAAATGCTGGTGAAGAACTTGACAAAATGGAATGAATAATGCTATAACTACAACCAAAGGGTTAACTTGCTACGTGGCCGGTTTTTATTGGAGGAAAGAGGTGGGACCAGATGTGACCATGTTAGCAGAGGACGGATAAAGTAGATTGTCAATGTTTGATAGTAAACTTAGTATTATTGAAAATGAATATGAAAGCATTGAAAGGTACGGATTCTAGCACTGACTACACTAAATGTATCAAGCTATATATATTATCAGATCCAAATCAGATCCAAACCTTTGCCAACCCCAACTGAAAAGGAAAAGACCCGACAGCCCAGAAAAAAAAAAAAAAAAAAGACTACATTGCTACGTGTCGTGACATGATTGGCTGGAAAAAAGGAAGGAAAAAAAAAACGCTCACCCCCTGCTAACGTGGTAAAATAAACCGGTCAATGGAAAATCACCAAAGCGTCGGTTCAAACGTCAGTTTTCCGGCAAACGTCAGTTTTCCGGCACGGTCTGCGTAGAAGCATTGAACTAAAAATGAAGCAGCAAATTAAAAAACTAAAAATGTAGCAGCAAATCAAATGCGAGTCGATGGAACCCTATATGTGGGGTTTGTGCTGATCTAAGCTCACCATCCTATCTATTTCCAAGCAAATTAAAGAGAGAGAGAGAGCACAGTAGCTACAAATATGTGCAGTCTTACATGTCAAGAAAATTAACAATCCAAGTGGGCATGAGATACTGCTCATAGATCCCTGTTAATAATGCTTAATTTTCTTCCTTTTTTTTTTCCACTTACTCTGAGAGTCTGAGGAAATGAAAGATGGAGACATGAACGCAGTGAATCCTGCAGTAAGATCTCCCACTATAACTACAACCTCCCCCTTCTTCTTCTTTTTTCCTACCTAAAAAGCTGGAGCTCAACTCTCTCTCTCTCTCTTTTGGTCTTTGTTTCTTCCACTTTTTAACCAGCGTGACCAAAATTCACACTTTAACATGGCATGCTCCTCTCCTCTCCTCCACATCCAATCTTCGGTACTCAATTTAGTCCCCTTTGGAAATCAAAAGAGAGAACTGGTACTTGCGTCTGCATGTGTTCTGAATGAACAAAAGTAGTATCAGACTGACAAAGGTGCAATTAATACTTGCCAAGGAGTAGCAATCTTGTAAATCTACGCATTCAAATTTCAAACAGCAACTATACATTGTAAGATGAATAGCAAAATGTAGAATTATGATTACATGTATAATTCTTGACATTTTTCTTCCTAGGAAAATATATATATACAAAGAATATTTACTAACAAGTAAACTCTGAAAGGGAGTTCCATGACCGACAGGTCCCATGGTGGTGTTAAAAGGCCAGAGAGGAGTTTCCAAAATGTTAATTAATTACCATATTCTACAAACTAACCCCGCCAAAAACAAGAAACTAACAGCAGAAAAGAAATAAACACAAACAAGCGCACACGTACGAGTACCCACCTGCAGGGCCCCCACAGAGCAGGAGAGTATCTGCCGACGGCAGTACCACGGATGTCCCCTAGGCAGACCACACATCCAGATGACAACGACACCACACAGCCAATCCACATGATCATCCTTCCGTTAACATCCACTGCTTCCCGTCTTCCTCTTGTGTTACCTGTTGTTGCCGACAACGCAGTTATTCTCATGTAACACAAATATACACAGCCAAGAGAGCTAATGCCCTCTATTTACAGTAATAATTATATTATCAACGGGGATCTTATTAGCATGAAAGCACTCGTATTATGTTTGCATGCAACACTCTTCGTATCACGTTTGTTCAAACTAATAGCCGTTTTGCACCCGTTTTGAGTCGACACATTAAAGTTTCAGGGGTGGTATAATCTCTTCTTCTCAGAAGGGGGAAGAATTAGAAAGACGAAAGTTAATTTAGTATAACAGACATTCATATATTCCATAAATCTTGAGTGATAACTATAAGCTAGGTGCTCCTTGCTAAGTAATTAACCAGAATATATTCCGAAAATCAACTACCAACAAGATTTCCACAAATTTTGGAATTGTCGTTCCATCACTCTTCGGCGTAACATGTCACAGAGATGAATGCAATCCCTTGTAGCAGATTATCTTACCTCTTCGTCTAGACTCTTTATAGTGTAGGGGACTTTGAGGGTGCTCCTTGGTTGCAGGAGCTTAAACTACAATCCAAAGAGTTGATGTTAAGTTAATAGACGGTCACAAATCTTCGTCAAATTTTTTATGAAATTTTCCTTATGGTCCATAGTCGACCCCATCTAATGGAAAATGGCTTGGATGATGATGAGCTACCAACTCATAAGAAAATAATTTCATATCATTAAACAAGAAATAGATCCCAACAACAACCATATGTTGCTTATTTTTGAGAAACCAGTCACACTTAATCATCGGGTTTTCTCTTGCAAGATCTCGCATAGATTAGTTGGCGGGTAAGAGTACGTAAAAACCCTTTATAACGAGTTTCTTTTTTAAACTAAACGGTAAGAATAAAATTCCCCCCGTGTTCCGTTAAATCATCAATTAACGAAACAAAGCCCCAATACAAATCCCTAATAAACACAAGAAAAAAGCAAGATACAAGTTGATGTCAAAGTAAAATGGAATGGTCTGCCAGCTTGTCATGAACTTTCTAACGAGTTTAGAATTGGTGATGGACAAAGTAATATGTGTATAACTAGAGTATTCAACAATCAAAGCGAATAACACGAGCACTTGCTATATGTATAATAGATATACGCGGCTTTATCATAAAATGCAAATGACTGCATCCAAACAATTGAAACTAAAAAAAGCTGCAAAACTTACCTTTGTATCTTTGGGTTCAGTAGTTCTGTGAGTAGAAAGTAGTTTCTGTGACTCACAACCCCCTTTTTAACTTATGCTTTATCTTAATAAAATTTGGCTGGGATCTCCTGATCTCATACTTTATCTCAAAAAAGAAAAAGTTTCATTGAATCTTTATATTAATAATAAAAACTGAGTTGTGTTTATTAACTTGTACTATGTGATATACATAATGATTCGTTAACCCTGCACTATGTGATAGGTTAGCAAATTTTCTTGATGTGATTGGGTTAAAGATTTTAACCCCGTCATATGCAATAAAAGAGTGAAAGGATGACATCTTCCTCTTTTACATTCAAAGCCCTCCTTTGCCATAGGTTAAGAGAAGACCAAAACCAAAACTAATAAATCTAGCAAAGTAATTAGAAATATAAACTGAAATAGAACTTTTAACAGTAACCAGTGGTAATTAAGAGTAGACAGCCATTAGTTTACTTTCCAGTGCATTTGTTGGTTAAAGCAGAACATACCATCCAATGCGAAATCAACACAAAACAATCAGAATATTCTTTCCCTTGTCAGGAAACTGATCTAGAAAATGCTACTACTTAGAAATAATTAAAACATTACGATCGCCATATCTTGTCATGGCACTTCCCTATATTATCCACAAATTCTTTTAACACTGAAATTATTAGAGTTAATGATGTTATTATCTTATGTTGAACTCCATTCTCTTGTCCTTCTTTAACTGTCCAGATATAAGGCTGCCTTCGTTGTCCCAGTTACTCACTCACTGTCATTGTGCAGTACCAAACTTGTGGCTAGTCTTGATTAGACCATTATCACAATAAATATTTCATAGAAGATATATATGGTTTTTGGTTTTTGGTTTTACTCAGAGCTATATATATATATATTTTTGGAAGAAGAGCTATATATATATATATATATATATATATATATATATATATATATATATATAAAAATATATATATATATATATATATATATATATATATATATATATATATATATAGAGAGAGAGAGAGAGAGAGAGAGAGAGAGAGAGAGAGAGGAGGGTTCAAATTCAACCCCTATTCTGTCCACTCCATTATTATTCCATTGGATTAGATTTAAAAAACAGCTCAGATTAAATTTCTACACAAATATAATAGGAGATGGTAACAAAAATAAGAGAGACAAAAAAAAACCCTCAAACAAAAATTAAACAAGAGAGAGCAACCTAGAGAAACAAAAAAAGAAGAGAGAAACCAAAAAAATTCATGGCACCTTCTCCTCCGCTCCCCTCCCTCATGCTTAAAATTCATCGCACCTTCTCCTCTTTTTAATTGAAAAAATCTTTAGTAAATTCATTTGTAAAAGAGTATCTTGAAGCTTAGAATTCCGTAAGGCTTCTGATAGCAACCAGACATATGCGGATAACTTACCATAAATGAAACTTACTATAAATGAAACTGTAACTTATTACTAATGATATTAGAACAGAGTGTTACAAAACCTGTTCTTTGTTTTATCAAACATGTTGCCGCTCTGGTTTCATTCAGCTTTGTAGTGACTAGGAAACAAAACACATCAAAGGGAAAAATGGAACTGAAGGTTGAGGAAACGAACATTCCTCCTGTACAGAGTAAAGAAGGCGGAGGAACCAGAACAGAATAATGGAACTGAAGGCGTACACTTTGGTTGTTTCTCATTTCTTCTGAATCATAGATTTCAACACCAGATCAAAAATGATTTGTTATTGCTCTGGTTCATGGATTCAAATCCACACGTATTTGTTTCATGCAACAAAACTAGCCTTTCTATGAATTCTACGTAGCAATGGACATCAGAAAACAAACATGAATACACGATCTACCATGGGGATAAAATATTGTTTGATACCAGATTTTATGACGCTAATAGAATACCGAAGACATGAAACACTAGTTGAGCGAACCGCACGAGGGGGAGGACTCTTTTGTTTCCCTTTCGTTTTTTTGGTCTCTCGGTTTCTTTCTCTTGTTTAAATTTTGTACAAAGGATGATTTTTTTTTTCTCTCTTATATTTTTTGTTACCATCTCTTATTCTATTTTTGTAGATATTTAATCTGAACCTCCTTTTAAATCTAATCCAACGGATAAAATACAGATGATAATAGAGTTACAGAATAGGGGTGAATCTCATCCCCCCCACCCCCTCTCTCTCTCTCTCTCTCTCTCTCTCTCTCTCTCTCTCTATATATATATATATATATATATATATATATATATATTGCAAATGACCTCTAGCCTAGTGGTTAAGAGATGCATGCGGTCCGAGTGGTCAGGAGTTCGACTCCCACTCTTAAACAGAGTAATTGGATCGTGTCTTTTTTCCATAAGAAATTGGGCATTAGTGATCAAATTTGAACGTGTCTTTTTTCCATAAGAAATTGGACATTAGTGATCAAATTTGAACGGTTTTAATGTTAAGAAGGGTGATTCTGATGCCTCCTCTCTCTCTCTCTCTCTCTCTCTCTCTCTCTCTCTCCTCTCTCTCTCTCTCTCTCTCTATATATATATATATATATAAGAAGGTAATCTTTTATTAAAAAAATTACATACAAAATCAACTCGTAAGGGCCATCCGTGGTAGAGATGACCCTAACACACACACTACATTCACTACCCCGAAGGGTATCATCCCACACAACTCAGCCACGAAGGGCACAAACTCAACAAGTAGGCCCATACTCGACCCGTAGGCCCAAAGGCCTACGACTCATGAAGGCCCACCTGGCCCGCACTGCTGGCGCCAATTAATTTTCCAATATGAATTAATTGCTTCTCCCGTAGCCCAACCGCCAGGGAGGATGCCTCACACATTAGCCACTTGAGCTAGAGATGATTGGCCTATATATATATATATTTTTTTTTTTGAAGCAAAAGGTTCTTCTTTATTAAAATTGTAACAATCTTTACAAATCGGAGGCCATATAGGCCCTCCCAATAGCTACTCCCATGTACAGAGCTCTAACCCGACACCTGATGAAGCACACCCCACATAATAAGTCCAGCCTCATCCTATACCAGCCTCCATCGTCTGTAAATCAGAGTTGATATTATTGAGGAGCCCAGTTAAGGTGTTAACTCTGCCTTCAAATATTCGATTATTACGTTCCCGCCAAATGTGCCACGTGACGGCGAGAAGTCGAATACGGACCTCCCAGTACTTCTGTCCTTGATTTCTCATTTGCCGAATCTCGTCCACCACGTCCATAATCGCCGCCTGCCTTCTGGTTGGTAAGCCCAGTCTTCTTCTGTATAAGTGCCACAGCTCATCCGAGAAAGAGCATTCGAAGAAAAGATGGTTCCGAGTTTCATTGCTCCCTCCGCATAACACACATCTGATGTCAGGAATATGAACACCGATACGCACTAACCGCTCTTTAGTAAGCAGTCTATCCCTTATAGCCTTGTACAAACACAGCTTCCACTTGCTCGCCGCCCCCCTGACCCAAGCCACGTCCGCCCATGGCACTGCCGGAGAGACGACACGCAGTTTCTCGTACGCCAAACTATGGATGAATCCGCCTTCAACAGCGCCATCCCACACCCATTGGTCCTCTCCATCTTCGGCTATAATAGGCACTTGACCAATTTCATCTCCAAACCATTGCTGAATGTGTCGATTTGTCACATTCCATACTCCTCCTTCTATGATGTTGCTAAGTTGGACATCCTGTCCGACCATCTCATAAGTAGGCCAACCCCAAACGATCTATGAAGCTCTTTTTTCCGAGCCACGGGTCCTTCCACAAGCTTGTCGCACCCCCGTTCCGAATTACTCTAGAAATGCAAGACTTCAGCATTTCCCGTTGAGCTAAAATAGTTTTGAAAGGGACGGAGTAGTTGTTACTATGTGACATAACCCAGAAGTTGTCTTTTGAAGCATACCTTGATCTCATCCAGTTTGCCCACAAGGAATTACCCGTCAAGAATTTCCAAGCCATTTTAGTTTTGCCACCTCACTTAAAGTCTTAAGCGACGCAAGCCCTATACCCCCCTCCTCCGTTGGCTGACAGAGTTCCTCCCAGGCAATAGTATGTAGACCACCTGCGATCGCCCATATCACTGAGAGTACCAGCTCAATTCTCCCACCAAAGGAGAGGAGTTGTGTCTGCCACCCTTCCAACCGGTTTTGGACATAACAAACCAGCCCCATACAATCCATATTAGAGACATGATTAATAGAGAGGGGGATGCCAAGATACCGCACAGGAAGAGTTTCCTGTTCAATCTCAAGTCGTTCCGACCAGTAGACTTGTAGCGGGCAATCTTTGCTAAGGAATAACTGAGACTTGTTCCTATTGAGTGCCAAGCCCGCCTTCTTCCTGAACTCCTCGAGTACCTGATTAAGTGCAGTAACTCCCTTCTCTGTAGGTTCCATAAAAACCAGAAGATCATCAGCGTAGATAAGATGAGAAACAACTGGACTAACCCGGCGGAATAGCGGCATGATGTTTCCCCTGTGGACCTCCACATCAAGCAGGCAAGTAAAGTACTCCATAACGATAGTAAATAAATAAGGGGATAAAGGATCACCCTGCCGCAATCCGCAACTGCTGCCGAAATAGCCATGTGGTTGGCCGTTCATCATCACTGAGAAAGGAGTGTTAATACATTCAACAACTCTGTCGATCCACCATTGGTCGAAACCCATGCCGTGGAGAATCCTGCATAAGAATCGTCTATTCATTGTGTCGTAAGCCTTCCGCAAATCTAGTTTGATGCACACTTTCCGCCCTCCATTCTTGTTAAAGTCTCGGATTAGTTCATGGGCGAGAAGGCAGTTTTCCGCAATAGCCCGCCCCTTTACAAATGCTGCCTGGTTCGCCGAGATGAGCTCTTGCATGATGTCCTGCATCCTGTTACACATGATATGAGTAATAATTTTATAAATAAAATTACAGCAGGCTATAGGGCAAAAATCTCCCAGTTCCGTAGCGCCTTCTTTCTTGGGGATGAGCACAAGAAAGGTATGATTGAGCTCTCGGATGAGACGACAGGTAGCAAAGAAATCTTCTACTACTTCAAATACGAGCTCCTTCAACTGAGTCCAATGATGCCTGAAGAACGCTGCATTGAACCCGTCCGGGCCAGGGGACTTGTCCGGATCAGCACTCTTAATAATATTTTCAATCTCCTCCATTTGAATTTTCCTCCGAAGCCTGGCGTTACCGGCCTCTGAGACCATTCTCTTGCATATAACCACCGGCTCTTGTTCTTCTATCTCATTTGAATTGTACAACTCGGTGAAGTAATTAACAGCATCAGCGCTCAGTTGCTCAGGCCGAGCAGTGGCTGAGCCGTCGGCATTCATTAGAGGGGCCGACGAGTTCCGATGTTGGCGCGCCTTCACCGTTGCGTGGAAAAATTTAGAACAGCGATCCCCGTCCTTGAGCCACGTACACTTGGTTCGCTGCTTCAAATGAATTTTCTCCTGGAATCGGAGCCGACGTACTTCTTCTTGAAGACTCGCCTCCTTACGAGCCAAATCCTGATCGAATGGGGACGTGAGCATCCCATCTTGCACTTCCTGTAATTGCTTGGCTTTAACATCTATCGACTGATGTGGTCTCCTCATGTTCCAAGCCCGAAGTTCCTGCTTCACCCGCTTGAGCTTTCGGATGAGTCGGAATTGGGGGGTGCCCATAATATCTATCTGCAGTCCCCTGTGTACTGCGTCGTCGGAATTCCTGCACTTAAGTATCCCCACATGTTCTTCGGAATAGCAATCGTTGGATTATCATTTTTGTCAGTTCAGATTAGATCAAAATCTCGCAAGAAATTGGATAGTATAAGGATCCAATTTAAACGGTCCAGAAACACAATTCAACAACCTCCTTGCTCTAATGGTCAGCATGTGAAAACATAACGCTCCTAGTTAGGTGGTTCGGGGTTCGAAACTTCGAATACACGGGTAAACGTTCCATATATATATAAAGGGGCGGACCCATGTTGGGTCATGTGGGTCAAGTGACCCCACTGGATTTAAAAAAAAGAGAGTCTAATTTGGTAGCAGTGTTAGCACCCAACAGTATATAGTATCTGTGCCCCCCCCTAGTTTATAGGGTCCAGTTGCTTCAGCCCATTCCTAAGGACAATGGAACAAGAGCACACAATAGTCTTTAAGAAGTAGTGCAGCAGTACCAGTACTAGACTACTAGTAGAAGACGTGTAACAGTGCTGGTACACACTGCACAGTGTGGTGAAGAAAGGTGCACACTGCACAATTTGATGTCCAGACAAGACAATATACAAATCATTTTCTCTTAAAGTGTGTGGTGAAAAAAAGGTGATTAATATTTATAATCTTTAATTGTGTGGCAATTCTGGTGAAGAAAGAAAAGGGAGCTCAAACACCTGAGTTTATATGAATGCTAAAGAGAGATGGTTTATCAGATGTATCATTATATCCATTGTTTATAACCATTTTAGTAAATAATCGGTGTTTATTAAATAACCATTGTTTATATGAAGATTTAAGTATTCATTGTTTATTAAACTGCAACAAGGTCTTGTCTTACAATGAAAAAGAACACTTTTAGTAAATAATCATTGTTTTGTCTATATCATTATATGAATATTTAAGTAAGAAAGTTGAGTACATCCCCAAGATGTGGACTATAGAAGGAGCTCAGATGTTGCATGTTTACCAAACGATCATTCAAAATTACCCATATATATATATATATAAAGTAATTAAAATACTCTACAGAGGCAAAGTTGAGAAATTGCATCTTTGACTATTTTGTCTTAGAATATTTTGTTGGTTCGGTTTAGTAATTGTCAATATTTTTTCTTTATATGATCTATGTATATAAATTAATTAAAATTATTCCATTTTCTAAGATAAAAATAGAAAATAAATATATTTCTGCTATTTTTTAATATGTGATTTTATTTTTGGACTTTTTGTTCAAGGTCGACCCTCCTCTCTTAAATTTCTGTGTCCGCCCCTGTATATATATATATTTTTTTTTTGGAAAAAGGGTAAATTTTATTCCATCATCTCAATAAGGTTACAACATAAGATACAATCCCAACTCAGGGGGACATAACTAGTACATCCGACTCAATATTATGGAGTATGCCCACCACTGGGGTGGATAGTCCCTCATAAATGCGCCGGTTCCTCTCCCGCCAGACATGCCAAACTGATGCAGCAAGTCTCAATCTAGCACGCCTAGCCCAGCTCTGCTCCATGCCCCTGCGATCACCAATCCACTTAAGGATTTCTCTGAAGTCCCGCTCCCTGCCAACCCCTCCCAAGTGTCGCCGGCTCTGCTCGGCCCATATGTTCCACGCCATATGGCACTGGAAGAACAGGTGCCCAATAGATTCAGGTTCTGTCTCACACAAAACACACTTAGGATCAGGGACAGAAACCCCGAACCGAAGCAATCTGTCCCGAGTAAGCAACCGATCCAACACCAGTTTGTATGCAGACAGTTGCATCTTCCTGGCGAGCCCCTTCCCCCAGACAAAGTCATACTCCTCAATATCATCGAAGTGGGGGCGGACAAGGTCGTAGCAGCTGCTAAATCGGAACTCCCCAGCACCCTCCGAGCGGCCGGGCGGGGCCCACATCCATATATCAGATAGTGCCGTAGGAGTGATCTGCACCTGTCTGATCTCCTCAACTACCGTAGCAGTGAACCGGTACTCCTCAGGCCTCCATACCCCTCCCTGTATATATATATATATATATATATATATATATATATATATATATATATATATATATATAAGGGAGGTGAGGTGCCACCTTATGGGTGGTGGCTATGTGTCACCCTCCCATGCTATCATCATGCACCGAAAAGTGTGCAAGTGCATAATGATAGCATGGGGATGACATATAGCTACCTCACCGTGAAGTGACACCTCACCTCCCTTATTTTATATATATATATATATATATATATATATATATATTAAAAATATATATATATATATATATATATATATATATATATATATATATATATAGGAAAACTTAGTGGAAAGCTTTTGAATTTCTAAAATACTCTTTGAGTATTTTATAAACATGATGTTATTGTATCAATTTGCATGTCATTTGTGTTTAAGAGTCAAAGCAATAAAGTTTGCATGTTATGAACTTTCCTTTTTTCATACAACTCTTCATGTTTCAATGGTAATAAATTTTTCTGTCATTACCATTTTCCAAAGAATATTATTCTCAATAGAAAATTAAAAAAAAAAGAATAAAATTCGTACTTGGAATCTCTTGACATTGTAAAAAGAAAGCATATATATATATATATATATATATATATATATATATATATATATATATATAAGATGGGATCGAGATCCATGCACTTAAGTATTCCCGCATGTTCTGCGGAATAGCAACATTTGAATTGTCTTTATGGATCATTCATATTAGATCCTTAAACTATGCAATATCTCGTATGATTTTGATCTAATCTCAAACGTCCAAAAAGACTATCAACCAAGGTTTACAACATCGGAATCGGTATCGGACTATTCCTATGAGTATTAGTATCGACGATATCAGTAGTATCGGTGGTTTCGGATCGGAGTATCGAATTTTTTGGTATCGAAAAACAAATAATTATTAATAAATTATTTACATTTAAAACATATATTTTATACATTTAGGCATAATTTTAAGTATTTTCAGTGTTATTTCTTAGCAGTTTTGAAACTAAATGAAATAATAGCATGGTTTAAAGTATTAGCCGATACCGATCCGATACGGCCGATACCGATACGGTTTGGCATGTCCCGATCCGATACCGACCGATATCCGATACTTACCGATACCAACATTGAGGGTCTCTTTTCCGGTCAATTCGACAAAGAAAATTAAACGAAAAAGACAAATCATCAAGAGTTTAAAGCATAATAAGATTGTAAAAACATGTAGAAGAAGAAAATCAATCTATTATATGTAAACCAATCGCTAAGGGTGATTACAATGTTATTTAATTTCAAAAATACTACGAAATAACACTGAAAATACTTAAATTATGCCTAAATGTATAAAATATGTGTTTTTAAATGTAAATAATTTATTAATAATTATTTTTTTCCTGATACCAAAAAGTCCGATACTCCGATCCGAAACCGCCGATACTATCGATATCGCCGATACCAATACTCGTAGGAATAGTCCGATACCGATACTGTGAACCTTGAATAATAGTCACCCTTACCGATTAGTTTACATACAATAGATTGATTTTCTTCTTTTACATGCTTTTACAACCTTATTATGCTTTAAACCCTTGCTGATTTGTCTTTTCGTTTAATTTTCTTTGTTGAATTGACCGAAAAAGGGATCTCCAATGTCGGTATCGGTCAGTATCGGGTATCGGTCATTATCGGATCGGGACATGCCAAACCATGTCGATATCGGCCGTATCTAATCGGTATCGGTCGATACTTTAAACCATGAATCAAACTATTGCTACTCCTAAGAACATGCAGGGATGCTTAAATGCGGGGATCCCAATCCCTCCTCTATATACGGAGGGATCGGAATCCCCGCACTTAAGTATTCCCGCATGTTTTTCCGAATAGCAGTTGTTGCCTTTATGGACAATTTAGATTAGATCCTTAAATTATCCATTTTTTGCGAGATTTTGATCTAATCTGAACCGTCAACAAAGATGATCCAACGATTGTTATTTCGAGGAACATGCGGGGCTCTCAAGTGCGGGGATCCCGTATAAGGTTAGATCCTTAACCATCCAATTTCAGGATTCCCGCACTTAAGTAATCCCGCATATTCTCCGGAATAGCAGTCGTTGGATTGTCTTTATGGACCGTTCAGATTAGATCCTTAAATTATCCAATTTCTCGCAAGATTTTGATCTACTCTGAACCGTCAAAAAAAGATAATACAACGATTGCAATTCCGAAAAACATGCGAGGATGCTTAAGTGCGGAGATCCCGACCCCTCATATATATATATATATATATATATATATATATATATATATATATATATAGAGAGAGAGAGAGAGAGAGAGAGAGAGAGAGAGGGCCAATGATCCTCTAGCCTAGTGGTAGCGGTCAGGCATGCGGCCCGAGTGGTCAAGAGATCGATTCCCGGGGGATCGTTCGCCACAATTACCTTCTTTCAAAAAAAAAATATATATATATATATAGGAAGGGTCCATTTTTAACCAGTAAAAATATGCCAGAAAGGGCCCCCGCATGTTTAATAGGTGGTTTGATAAGTGAATAGGATTGTGTACAGTCAGATTTCACTATACTAGCTTCAGTTCAACAGTAACAAGTACCCTTCAGGTCCTAAGATTGGATACATATGGGAAAGAAATAATTTACAGCAGCAAGTAAGTGAATAAATGATTACCTTTCCAAAGGGCAGTTATTACCAAGAAGTGAGGGAGCTAGCTGGCTAGTGTCCAAAAAGACAAGGCAGGAAAGGAACAACCAGCTAAGCAACAAAATGAGCAGAAGAAAATGAAAGAACCGACAGTATTTGATAAAGGGTTCAATGAAGTTGACCCCCCTCAGGAATTATATTTTTCATTTGACAACAATGGAGAGCCACCCAGAAGAATACTCCTCACTTGTAAAAGGAAGCCACAATTGGAATGTTAAAAGACCACTGATAGAAGTCAATATCAGATAATTCATGATGATTCATACATGGGATTTTATCGATGAAATCTTGGTCTGCCTGCTTGATTCATTCAGGCTGAAAGAATAACAAAGATCATACATAATTTTCAGGAGGTTGGAACATCCTTTACGCAACCATATGATGTCCATCAGCAAGCAAATAGAAAAGAACTGCAGCATTTACAAACACACTAGTATATCCGTTTTCCAGTCTCAACATTCTGGACGTGATATAAATACGGAAGAATTTAGTAGTTCATGAAGGTATCTTTATTGTTTGGCAAGGAAAGAGGCAAAGAGAGAGAAAGTTTGATATCAGAGAGCATTTAATAGTAAAAAAATTGAAATCCTGCCAGCAAGTTGTCAAGATAGAGATAGTAACTTTCAGCTACCAAGGCTGCAGACCATTTAAGACAGGAATTGTGATAGAAGCAGGAATATACTGAGAAACTGATTCAACTTCCTCTATTCACTAATTGGTCATGCATAATCTGGAGGGGTTTAATAATCAAAATTTGCACCTTCTTAACCAAAATCAATTTAGCCTCGCTTAGTTTCAATAAACAAGCGCTCAGATGGTTATTTACTTCTTTCTACTTGTAGTTGGAACTTGGAAAAGTATTAAGGCAACAAGTGAATAGAACATTGCTTATAAAGGTCATAGCCATTGATATATGAGGTGGTCCTTTTTCTTGTTTCCCTTATCTTCCACTAGTATTATATTCAGGGTGGAAAAGAGAAGAAGGTCCTAACTTCTATTGAAGGGAGAAAAAGATGGCAGTTTTGCCCTGACAAAATGGGTAAAGAATGTTGGGTCATATTCCACTTAGTAAAATGAAAACAACCCCAACTGCAACCTCAACAACTTTTGACTATATCATTAGCGATCAGATGTCAATAGGATTACAGGTGTTTTGAACACTAAGGTCTGTGGGTTTGGCAAGCTTCTTGCTTCAGAAATAGAACTTCATTATAAAGAAGAAATTGCTCATAATTGGAGACTTTCTTCTATAAGACGCTTTACTACCACATACAAGAGAGTGGAATGAATATTATGTTTTTCACCCTCTGAATTAAAAGAAAATATATTTTGAATTGGTAGGCAGGTCTAGTTCTGTGATAAAAGCGCTGTGTTCAAACAGATTTTTTCCATCTGTAGTAGTTGTTCGTGAGACCACAGAGTGCATAATAGATTATTATACCAGCCTCTGGAACACATATCTGCTGCCTGTAGCGAAGTTACTCCCGTAAAGTAATCACACTAGTTACACATCACATCAAATTAACAAGGATAAGAATATTAAGGGTATCCCCCATATATCACAGTACAAAAGATGGAACTTACAAAGGGTGGTTTCCACTAATTACAGGGTATCATCAATTAATGATATACTGGAAATCATACTATCTTCTTCTCTCATGTTTCTCCAGAATATTCATATCATCTAGAGAGCAGAGGTTTCCTTAAAAAGAAACTGCAACAAGATGAAGAATATATTTCTCGAGGTGATCATCACATGAAGTATAGCACAAATATACTTTTTTCCCCTCCTAACATTAATATAGACAACAAGCTACACTGTTGTGTGAAAAAACCCAGCAGGATCAAGCAAATTAAGACACTAAGTGAGAGAGGTGACAAAAGAGCTTACTTAAGGAAGCTTAGGTCTTGTTTGATTTTGGATTTGGTTGCTTGAAAGCAACGGTTGGAGATATTCTGCAGCTCCTCCTCTCATGCTCGAGCACGAGCTCTGCAGCGAACCAATCCAGCTTCTCCATGTTTGTCTGCTCGCCCATCCTCTTTCCCCCAAACATAACAGACTCCAAATTCTTTTGCTTTAGCATCTCCTCTGCAGCCCCGAGCAATGCCTTGACGTTCCCAGGACTCGGATCAGAGTCCGTATCTGCCCCACACCGCCCCATGGTCAAGCCATTCGCCTGTCCACGAGCAAATGATAAGGTTTAATTAACGTCAGATATCTTTACATCAATGGAGGCTTCAAAACTAAAGCAACAATTTGAAACTTAAAACACACAGAAATGTAATATATACATCAATGACCAAACGGTTACCATATTAGCAATTCGTAGCAACATCAAGTTATCGCCATAAAGTTACAAGGAAAATAGTAGTTCACATCAATGATAGAACAACAGTTCAGTTTTAACCAGTTAGGAATTTATTAGATGCATGTTATGCTTTTTACCAAAGATTGGTCGGCCTTGATGTTAATAGCAAAGACAAAATTTTTTTTTTAAATATTTAGCTACTTCTGCCCAGTTTTAGTGAAGCAGCCTCTGCCTCAACTTTCAACAATTACAATCTAACCAATTATTGTCTCATTTACTCCATGTATGGGCCAATTCCACAAAAGAGGGGGCTGGAGGCATTGAAGACTGCCAAATTCCCAAAACAGAGCCCATGGTTAGCGTTAGCGTTGGCATTAGTAAGCAAACAATGATCACACCAACAAACAATGTTACTGTAGGAATCAGAGAAAGATCAAGCATAAAAGAAGGTACAGACTACTATAGAAGATACTAACAAACAGTCTTTTAATTTGGAAATGCTTAACTAGAATCCAACAGTAGGCCAGTATGGTTCTACTTTGTATTGTGTGTATGTGAGTAACAAAGTACCAACCACCAGACCAGAGAGCAGCAGTAATGGTGACAACTCATTCCTCCCCACAATAGCAAAATTTTCACCCCAATAAAAACAAGCTGACATTGTAATTCCCCAATAAAATAGCAGGGAGGAGAGGGAAGGGAGGACCATTGCCCCCCACCCTCTCTCGCTGATATTAAACCGAAGGAACATCCTAACTTCCTGCTAACCTGTCTGCTTGGTAACGGTGTTTACATCGATGATTTTGGGGTGTTTTTAACCGACCGTTTATGAAAAAACCTGCTTGTTAATTTTTTGGAGGCATTGGTTTTCGTCGGCTCAAAAATCTCCCAAAATCGTTGTGTAATGTAATTTTCGGTGGCTTTATAAACACCCCAATCGGTGGATTTTGAGGAGTTATATTATTTTATTCAATTTATATCTTTACCACAAGTATATAATTATAACTACAAATATCTTACCATATTTTTTTTTTCTCATATGTGTTTCTCTTCTACTTCTTCAAAACTATGGCTACCTACTCCGGTAAGTTTTTACTTTTTAGAATCTTTCTCTCCTACTTTCAACCAGGCTTTTCTACTTTCATGTGTTTCTACTAGTATTCGAGAACAAAAACGGATACGGGTGTTACCTGGATCCGAACGTAATTGGAGCTCCGGCACTGCCCGAACGCCATTGCTACGGCATGGTCGACGAGGTCAGCCGATCCATCGGACGCAATGCGGGCCACCGGACGAGCCCACTCCCTCGGCCCCCACTTGCGGATCCTCTGGTAGTCCACCTGCGGGTCCGCTCCCCCACCCGCGCCGCACCCGAGGGACAGCACCATGACGTCCTCCACCCCTCTGACGAACGGGAACTCCTGCTTGTTGTGCAGCACGTGGGTGATGGCCGCGGCAGAAGGGTTGCTCATCGCCAGACCGCCGTCGACGCCGAGGCAGGCCGTCTTCCGGTCGACGGACCGCATGTCGACCGGCTCGAACCGGCCCGGCTCGGCCCAGGTGGCCCGGCACACCTCCCATAGGCGGAAGTCGTAGCTCTCGTTCTCGAGCGCGTCCGCGCGGGAGAAGACCAGAGGGGAGGAGGTCAGCAGGTCGTAGCAAGGGATCAGCAGTGGCTTCACAGTGTCCTTCAGAGTCAGCTCATCTCCGAGAGCCTCCTTCACGGCTCTCTCCATCGCCTTCGTGGCAGCAGTCATTCCTCCCCCACCTCCGCCGCCGCCGCCGCCATTGAAGATGCAGGTGAAGAATCTCGAAGAAGAAGAAGAACTGGGTTTGCGGCGGAAGAGGTGCTTTCCGTTGTCGGCGAGGAAGCGCCAGGTGTCGTCGGCGGAGAAGGAGGAGGAGGGGTTGGTGGAAAGGAGCATGGCGGCGAAGACGCCTCCGACGCCGGTGCCGGCGACGAGGTCGAAGTAGTCGGAGATTCTGGCCGTGGGGTCGCCGGACTTGGAGCGGAGGGAGTGCTCCAGGTGGGAGAGGGCCTTCCCGGGGAGGATCCCTCTCATGCCGACGCCTCCTCCGCCGTCGATGGCGAGGATGCGGACCTTCCCCCTGTGGTTCTTGGAGGCCGGCGTGACGGTGAGCTTTCGGTGGTGGTCGTCGTAGCCGAAGAGGAACTTGCTCTCGAGGATGGAGAAGATCTCGTAGCTGAGCTTGTCGGTGTCGATGCTCGGCTCGTCTTCCCCATCCACATCGTTGTTGTTGTTGTTCTTCATAGGCACGAGCATCTCCTCCGGTGCAGCAGCCATGTCCTCTATCTTTTTCTTATCCTCTCTTTTTTTTCCTTTTGTATAATATTGGAGTTTGGCTAAATTTGGAGAGAGCGGGTTGGTTGGTTGGTTTCTAAAGAAAGAAAGGGAGGGGGGAGTTGCACTCAAAACTTGGAACTGCCTCTTGTTCTTTCTTTGACGGTTCCTCACACACACACACAAAATTCTTCTTCGTCTTCCTCTTCCACTTCCTCTTCCTCTTCAAGTCAAATTTATGAATGGAACTTTCTATTGGTTTGCTTCTTTTTACAGAGCACGCCAACAAAGAAAGAATGAAAGAAAGAAAGAAACAAGTGTGAAGGAAAAGAAAGAGGAAGCAGAAGAAGAGAGGGAGAAAAGGAGGAGAGGGAGAAGGAAATAAGAAGAGCGAGGGGGTGGGTTGCGGTGGGGTGGGGTGTGGGGAACAAGAGGACAGAAGCTACTGTTTCAGTGCATGTCCTCCTCGACTCTATAACCCCTTCTCATTCTCTCCTCTCTTTAAATAACCCAAGGACAAAATTCTTCGTCTCTATTTATTAATATACTTATTAATATACTTAATTAAGATTGTAAGTAATATTACTTGGGTTAAAGAACGAAAGAGAGAAAGAAGGAGAAACCGTTGCTTCGGTGGGGCCCAGTCAGTTTGTTTGCCATGCCCTATAGTCAAAGCGGAATTTCTCCACGCCCCGCCACATCGGACGGCTGTGATATCTCCGCACTCGTGCGGGATCGCCCCGCCGAGATCCTAGCGCAAATGATTACCCAGCCCAGCCCAACATCTCTTTTTCTTTCTTGGGGCCCATTATGCCTTCTCGTGTGTTGTGTAGTTGTTTTCTTAATAAAGGGTAGGACACATCTTAAGAATAATTCATACTTTAATTTCTTTATTTTAAAAATTGTGATCAACATCCTATAATTATTTAAAATATAATTTGTTTTTTTTTGAAACTGATCAAAATTTGATGTTAAAAAAAATTTTGCATTGAAAAATTATTGTATTGTATCTTGATGACATTTTATAATAATTTTTTTATGTTTTTAATGTTGATCATAATTCTTAAAATAAAAGTTATGTATTAACTATCCATAATAAGTGTCCGTACGGTACATGTTAATAAAATCCATAAATTATTTACTCGATAACCTATTGGTAAAACTTGGATGGTGGATGCATGCGTCTCCGGACGCCATGGAAACCCTCCCTCCCCAAGAAAAAAAAGATTGTAAGAGTGAGTTCAATTTTGACACATCATATCAAGTAGTTTTTGCAAAGTTCCTTGTGTTCCTCCATCGTAATGCTTCTAGACCATAATAACAATATTAAGTATTTTATTATCAGTGTTATACATTTACATATATTTATTAATTTATTAATTAATTTATTTTTTAAATTAATAGGAACAGATAATTATGATAGTTGTCTTTCTAAATAATCTTACAAATAGATATAAAATAATATATATCATAATAAGATAATAAATTTAGAATAATTATAAGACGGTTGTTTTTAGTTTTTCTAGATAGTCTTAATAAAAACTAGAATAATTATAAGAGTCTTTTTAACATTTTAATAATAATTTATAAATTAATGATAATTATATATATATATATATATATATATATATATATATATATATATATATATATATATATATATAACTGCTAGCTCAAGTGGTTAGTGTGGAGGCATGTGGCTCTCGTGGGCAGAGTTCGAATCCGAATAGGAGCGATTCCAGAAAAAAAATTTATGTGTCATTTTCTCCAGACTGACGAGCAATGTCAAGAGAAAATTCAAACTATATATATATATATATATATATATATATATATATATATATATATAGAGAGAGAGAGAGAGAGAGAGAGAGAGAGAGAGAGAGAGAGAGAGAGAGTGAGTTAGCTAAGAATCTATAAGCATTGCTTGAAGTGTGCAAAAGTATATTCGTCTTTGAGAAAGAAAAATGATAATAATAGAGTAACCTGATGTTTAATTATCGCCAAGATACCTTGGACTTAGATTCAATATCTATAATCAATATCTCTATTACGAAATGGATTAATTTCCTAGTACGTTACCATTGCTCTTTGCCAGGCCACAAGGCTCTCCTCAATCATGGCCAGGACCAATTTAGTGGTTGTTAAACTAAATTAGTTAAGCAGACCTCTAATTAGTAGGATACTAATCTATACTCGTGCCCTCATGCAACAATTGTTTATTCGAAAAAAGCTGATCCTTTTAGTTAATCATGATTAGAGGAATAATTCTCCCAACCACCCAACATTTAGTTTTAGCCCCGCGCTCCGCCTTTGCATCCAATCACTCTTCTTTTTTATATTTCTTTAAAAAAAAAAAAATCTCGAGAATAACCATGATTAAGTTTTTCTCGCCAACCACAAAGACTATTAATAAAAGAAGATTAATAGTACTTGTGACATTCCATCCACCACTCCATGTTTATTATTTTTTTTAATTTCTCTTCTTGTTATAATATGATATCTACTTTCATTTCAATTTTTTTAATTTTTTTTCTTTCAAAAGAGTGACGAAGCTTCTTGTTCCATACTTGTAATTGGAGTTTGGCTTGTTTTTAGTTGGAAAGTAACAAAGTGTGTGTGTATATATATACTATTCTACATTTACGTACTTTGCACGTATTTTAGTCAGAATATCATAATTTCAGTTATCATCTTTTTGTTTTTTCCAGCAATATTTTAAAAATCGGACCGGTGCTTGACCCGACCAAAGCACTGGGTCGGGTCAAATTGGTTCAACCAGTTGGTTCAACCACTGGGTTAATCTAAGTAGTCGAAATTAATCCTTTATGGATATTAATTCTTTTACAAAAATACTAATTTTTTAAAAACACCGGATCAATACTGAACCGGACCGGAAAAACAACCGGTTCACGGGTGAAGAACCGGCCGGTTCGGTCCGGTCCGGTTTTTAAAACATTGTTTTCCAGGTGATTATTGATGTGTGTTTTTTTTATAATGCCAAGAGATTCAAAGTACAAATTTTGTTCTTTTTTAAATTTCTATTGAGAATAATAATATTTCGAAAATGGTAAGGATATAAAATTTTACCAATGGAATATGAAAAGTTGTATGAAAAAAGGAAATTACTTGCATGCAAACTTTGTTGCTTTGACTCTTAAACATAAATGACATGCAAGTTGACATAATAACATCATGAATATAAAATAATCAAGGATATTTTAGGGATTCAAAAGTTTAACCACCAAGTTTTTCTATTATATAGTAGAATAGATATAAGTGTGTGAATGTATATATATATATATATATATATATATATATATATATATATTACCTTAGTGGCTAGAGATCATTTGATGTATGCGGTCCGAGTGATCAGGATATCGATTTCGATGGAAGTTTTTGCCACAATTACCTTATTTCAAATATATATATATATATATATATATATATATATATATATATATATATATATGTGTGTGTGTGTGTGTGTGTGTGTGTGTGTGTGCCCCCAATAACAAGGTCATAGTCCAACAGTTAAGACGAAGGCACTCGCCCTCTGTCATGACCTGCACCCAATATTTGGGCATGAGCCGTGGGTACGTCCAGCCTACGCCGCAGTATCGACAGTAGAACGCTGTCTAGTCATCTCCATAATTTATCAAATACAACCACGCAGTTTATAGATTTACACAAAAGACCAAATTTGCATATCAGTCCACAACAGAAAATTATATACACAATGTCCATGATGAGAGAAACAAGCTAATAGCTGAAGAGATATCACAAAGTGTAGCGACCAAAATATGGTAGAAGAAATAATCTCAATATCACCAAAATGTACCAAAAGGATGTCTACTACTCAACTCTCATAATCCACAAATAAAATGTAATACAATAAAGAAAAGAGTTTCTGTGAGCAACTCATGCTCTATGGCATAATGTCTAGCTAAAAGTCTCCTGCGGAGGGTAGCCCCGCATCCAAGTCCTCCTGCATGCTCAAATCAGGGTCTTCAGTCTGCTCATAATAAGTAGTACAGAACTCCTCTAACTCATCACCTAAAATATTGGTTATCCAGTCAGGATTGGAACAAGCACACATATGACAGCTATCCGAGACACAATAAAATCGCTAAACATGTATATAACATATGAGAATGAAACTAGAAAGTAACTAACATCATGGTAAAAGAAAAAAGACATGAAACTCTATCAATGAGAATATAGCTACTAGAAAGCAATATGTAAAATCATGGTAGCATGGCAAGTGGTGAAGAACAATGGATTAATAGGAATATTAACTATCTACGTGCATTAAAATATCAGGTTCGATGTGTGAACGGCTAAGGGATAAATCCGGCACCCTGCACGTGTCGTGTGCAGCTGCTATTATTCAAGAATAGACTCATGGATAGATTGGGTTGTTCACACGCCTACTAAGATATTTCCCCCGCCCAGCTAGTACTCAAGGAATCAATCATAAATGGGTAAATATAGGAGAAAATCAAGATGTATAATAAAATCCACGGTACTAATCCTCGTGTGATGATCGTGTCAACAAGCAGCAAGACATATGAATAACAGGTAGAGAAAAGTATCAGAAACGGTAACAATCAATACATGCACTTGCCTGTCGTCCTGAGCTGCGGGTATATGAATCGAGCACTGAATCAGAGTCCAAGTAACTTGTTTGTAGCATATGCCTACTGTCAACATAAATCAAAAGTAATACTAATCTATATTCATTTGTTAATTATCTAGTTTGACTCTTATGGAGAGTGTGTATTTGGCTAGTCATGGTCTTGTTAGGGTTCCGTGTTGGTACTTAGCCTTTGTGTTCACTTAAGCTCCTTAATTAAAATAGTGGCTACAACATCCCTTTTCTATTTAGGTACCCTATTCATGTGAGTCCCTGCCCTTTTTCTAGATATACATGTCATTACTCCATGTGGCTCTCCTTTCTAGTCATTGCCCAAACCCATCTATGTTTGCCTACAAGAGACTATGCTATAGGTCCAAAAGGAAGTTTGGGTGTTTCTCTAGTATTGAACCTAAAGCCTGCTCTAGGAAATTCACAACTATAAGTAGGCCTGAAGTTTTAAGAGTTCCTATTGACATCTGTTGATACTCTAAAGTATCAATTGGCATCTCATGTATCCCTCACTACAGGTGCACCATTACATCAAAGGCTACCCCATCACTCTCCTATGCCTGTGCAAGTGTACAGAGCCCCTTTCCTATGTTAATCAATGAACTGGCACTTTATTGCATCCTACAAAAGGCTTGACACAGTCTCCCATATAACGCTACTACCTCCTGCATCTACCTGCAGCACCCTTATATTACCCTATGCACCATATATGCACAGACACACATATTTTCTCTTTACCTACTACTCACAAATAGTATGCTACTGCAGTTGCTTCCCCTGTTTGCAGTTGGCAGCAGGCAAGCTAATGCTTGTTGTTGCAAAGCTTACTCCTTGCACCTCTCTAACACCCTAGTCTACACTCCTAAGCCTTCCTGGGTACCACCTCTCATGCTAAGGCTACTACCATCGTATTTTCAAGGAGGTTGATACCTACAAGTGTATCAGTCATCTGTCCTTACAGGAAACTAAAACTGGACTGGGTAAACAGGCAGCCTCATCCCACTGATACATACATACAGTCAATCACCCATATACACACACAGAGTATTGCAGTACATCTACTATATGATACTCACACCTACTTCTCTCTATCTCTGATACACACATTCATGCCCCTTTCTGTCACGATCCGTACCCAATTTTCGGATACGAAGCGTGTCCAAGCCCAGCATACGCCGCAGTGTCGGTGGTAGTACGCTATCTATACACAAGTCACGAAAATCTAGAATCTCAAGGTAAACTATATCTCATCTACAGAATAATAACGAATCAACCACGATAAATGAAATACCAAAGAAACTGAATAATATAACTGAATGTAATCAAGATTCAATGTCACGTCCGGTGGACACAAATCCACTACCAATAGACGGAAAGAGAAACAAATACATGAAATACACTAACTGAATACAACCTGCTAATCAAGGCAACCTCAACTGCAAGGCTCCGCGAACTGGTGCTGACTCAACCTGCTCAACTGCTCCTGACTCAAACTCGGCTAAACTTGAAGAGATCATCAGGTCCTCAGAGGACATAACAAGATACATAATATACATGCCTATCTAGCAGTTTTATCATGCGCAAGAAATAACAAGAAAGAACAAGAACAAGACAATGACTACGAACACGAACACAAACTCGAACACAAACACGAACACACGAACACTAGAACAACTACGCGTACATGAACTGCCGGATAAACGAATACACGAGATCAATGGAAGAACCAAACCCTCATCCCGAGTGTGGACTCTCTGGTTTGAACTAAGCACTAACCCTCGTCCCGAGTGTGGACTCTCTGGTTAGCTCTCGGCAAGACACCCTCGTCCCGTGTGTGGACTCTCTGGTGTAATTGGTCAACCCTCGTCCCAAGTGTGGACTCTCTGGTGCCAATGATCATGACAAACACCCTCGTTCCGAGTGTAGACTCTCTGGTGCACCAAAAACCCTTGTCCCGAGTGTGGACTCTCTGGTTGTGTAAAACGATAATCAAGGCTATGGCAGTTCACTTACACGTACTCGTTCTATGACACGACTCAAGCAAGGTACTGACGAGAACTCCAAGGGTGAACCACAAGACCAAACATGAACACGGCTATATGCAATAAAAACAACTCCACAGAAAATAACACGAAAAGCACATGTCCATAACAATCAAAGACTGAAAACTGAAATGAAATGCATGTAAATAAAACTGTAGAGGGAGGCAAGGTATACTTGCCTGTGGTCTTTAGCTGCTGGTACGGGTCAATGCACTGAGTCAAGCCCAATTAACCTGTTTAGATGGTTCAATGTGATCAAAACACAATTTGAGGTAAATTAAACTTATTTATTTAGATGGTTAAACTTCTAGGCCAATTCCTACTTCAACTTGGTCTTCTTGGCTTGATAGACAACCATCTAAGTTACTTATAGTTCTTATCTAATGTATACTCATGCTTGGCTATATATGTCCCTCATAAATGGAACTTACCAATATCCCCTTACTGATATCCTAACCTGCAGAGATACCTTAAATGTCCTAGCCCTATAGACTCCCTTGATATTCATTGCACATCCCAAATACAACATGCTAAAGTGTAACATGACCTTTATCTAAAAAGGAACTGAACATATAGTTGTAGCCTATGCTAACAGATGTAATGGACAGAACAACACATATATCTTGGGAACTGATAGATAGGAACTCATACTAGTGGGGTCTCAGATTGTGTACCTTCCTATCAACTGATATTATCCTACAGGAATTCCCAAGTGGTTTCTCATATTCCTATAGGCCTTTCTATGCCCTGTATGCTACCATTACCCAATCTACTAATGGCCCTTAAAATATAGGTATCCCAATCTTGCTACAGACCCTTTATGTTTGTTGGTCATTGCCCTGTTACCAGGTAACTGATGCTTACCTGTACCTAAACTAAGTATCTCATAGTACACTTAACTGTCATCACAATTTGGACAACCACATGATACGACCTGTAGCTAAGTGCATCTGCCACCCATTTACTAGCAGGTATCAAGACATGATTTTGTTGTTTCCTGCCACACCTACAGATGTAATCTGTCTTGATGACAATTACTCTTCTGAACACCACCCTTTATCCCAGAAAACTCGAATGTGTTCAGCTAAGCACACACACAGGGAACTCTCTTATTTCTACTGTGATATGCAGGGCATAGGACCTGCCATGCCTATCCCCATTAATTACAATGTGGTTAGATGTCCTGGTCACTGTCCTACAATTTAGCTGATCACCTAAAGACAATATCAACAATTACTCAAAGGAAAGCTCACACTGCCATCAACACACAACTGTCCTAGTGTCTGATACGACAGGTCTTGACCTGCCCCTAGGAGTTAGGTCAGTAGGTCAGGGTATTTCCTGCTGCTAAACACTCTACCTTGCCTGAGCAATTGGATACTTCCTAATATCAGGTATCCTGTATTCCCACACTCTATAATTACAAAACCTGGATGTCAACTATCTCTATTGCTCTAGATGTGGCCAAATATCCCACCTGGACTTACATGGTCACCTAATATGCAATAAGTGTCAATAAGTAAACTGGTGCTAAGTCTTGCACAACATGTTGTATCAGTGATGTCCTATACCTCATCTAACCCTCTCTCTCTCGAATTCAGGTATGCTAATACTAATGCCCACAAGTTTAACACCAGGCCTCTATGATTTGCATCCTAAGAGTAGGATCAGGACACCCAGAAGACTTTCCTCCTTCCTGACCCTGTTGGTAGGCTATAACTGCTGATGTAACCCTTCTAGGTATACCCATGCCTTACTTGTTGACATGAAATATACCTTAAGTCCTCCTATTTGACCATGCTAATACTACAACATCATCATGCCAATACTCAAAAGGTATCTGGATACTCAATAGCCTCCCTCTGATCTTGATCCTATACTTGAAATAGGCATTCCCCATTTCCCCCAGGGCCCTATTTCCTGTTAGACCCAAACCAAGGCTAATTTGTACATCAATTCAAGTCTGCAAGTCTAAGGTGTCAGGCATTAAGAAATTTGGCCAACTGGTAGTATTATCTATTGAATATAAGGAAGATTCATGAGTGGGTATCAGTTTGATACGAGAATTTTTCATGCCAGTACCGGTTGGCACAAGGGAATCTCATATAACCACATCTAATGGTTACAAGGAAGGTTCATGCGGCTGTACCATGTCAGTATCAATATGGTGGTTCATATGTCAATATCCCATGGATAATCAAGGAAAGGTCTATCAGAAAGAATAGTGCTAAGATATTTCTTAGGACTTGGGAATTAATTCATAGGTCAAAACCAGCACCCTACTCTCTACATCCATACTCCTAAGGTCTGTCACATGAGGCTAGCCTATTCTTAGCTTGGGGTTGAACAAAACATGGTGTCCTACAGCAGGGGACTTTGGTACAGGCCTTGGTACAACTCCATATTTCCCATACTCTCCCCAACCTTGGATCATATACCTAGATTGTACTTTTACTATGGATTAATGACAGAATTTAGAAGGGAAAGAATTTACCTGCTAGTTGTTGGCTGCAAAAATCCAACTGTTCCCAAGTCTCATGATAGCTCTTCGGCTGAGAAGTATTTTGATATTAGGGTTTGAAGAGGGGTTTGGGGTTGGCTACAAGCACCCGTATTTATACTCTTGTTCGACCTCCTGAAGGGAAATCGAAAGATTTGATTTGATCTCCCCAAAGATTTGAAGAGGTCGAGATTTGAACAAAAAAAGGAAGGTTTGAAAGTTCGGTTAAGAAAAGAGATTTGAATGAGTTAATTTGTATTATGGACCCTATTCATTCCTGTATTTCCCTTTTGGTCCCTGTGTTTATATTTTAAATAAAACAAAATATAAAGCATGACAAATATGTATATGAGACAATAAGGAATGTAATAAATAGAAAATTGATTTTAATAAATAGGAAAATTTTGGTCAAGGGGTTGACAACTCTATCCCCCTTAAACAAATTTCGTCCTCGAAATTTAAGGAGCTGGTGATCTACTAGAGTGAATAGTCTAAAACAAGCTGCTATTAAAGAAATTCAATTGTTCATAAATCAAATCTAATATGGCCTATCTATGATACTGCCAATATCTACTGAAAGTTCTCGCCAGCTGCTCCCCGTGGTGTTGTCGTGTCCACCGTGTTCATGGCATAAGCTTGTCCCCCATGTACGGCTGGTAGTGGTGGTGCAGTCGCGTTCTTTTTCGGGCAATCTCGCGATAAGTGCTGGTCGGATTCGCAAGTATAGCACAACCTCAACCATCTTCGGCATTTTTCTTGGACGTGGCATCTTTTTTTGCAGTACTGGCAGGTGGGTGCATCTTGGACTTATTGTGGGACTGCTCATGATTGTTGATAATGCGGCTGTGCTGAGGTCTTCTCGGGAATATTGGGGCATTTTGCTGGTGCTGTTTGGTTGTTGGCTCCTCCGAATGCGTCTCGATTCCTCTTCGGCTTGTGTCTCAGTTCTTCTTCTACAGCTTGGGCGACTTCTAGAATCTCTTCGTAAGTGGCGGCTCGACTGGTGGCAATGGCTAGGTGAATCTTGTGAGATAGTCCTTTTCGGAATCATCGCGCCTTGTCTTCAGGGGTGCTGACCAAGTTCTTCGCGAAGCGGCTGAGGCGAGAAAACTCCGCTGTGTATTCGTCGACGGTGTGGTTGCCCTGCTCTAGGTGCTCGAACTGTCTAATCAATGCCTCTCGCGCTACGTATGGATAGAATTTCCTCTTGAACAGTCGCTTGAACTCCTCCCAAGTCACGTCTGGAGCAGAAAATCGGGGTTCGCCTCGGTACCACGTTCGTGCGATGTAGAAAAGCTGTCCACTGGCTGACTCGATCTTTAGATCTTCGAGAACTCGGGCCATCTTCAGGTATCGTTCAACGTTCTTCAACCACTCGTCAGCGTAGATAATTCCTTCTGTCCCATGGAATTCTCTAGGTCAGAGGTCCATGAAGTGCTTGGGATTTCCAGGGCGCTGTCGTGGAGCATCTCTAATCTGAAGTGCCTCCCTCAAGGCGTCGTGAAACATGTTGGCCTGCTGCTGGAAGATCTCTAAGAATGTGATATTGTCCAGTGCTGGTGCCGGAGGCAGAACATGTGCTGGATACGTCGTCGGAGCTGGATACATTGCCGGCGTAGGTACATGGCAAATGCTGGATGCATTGCTGGTGCTGGGTGCATGGCTGGTACTGGATGTGGAACCCCTGGCGGTAGGACAGATACTGGTGGCAGATCGGGTGCTGGTGGTGGAGTCTGTGAAGGAAACTGTGGAGGTAGTGAAATATGGCCTCTGCAGAATCTCGAGAGTTGCGGTTGATTGCTCATATGAGTGAGCTGGCCTCCTTGTGTTGGCGGGGTCATGTACGTAAAAAAGCCTCCTGTAGCCGGTGGAGTGTTCAGTGCAGCGTTGTTCCTGTCTTGAGAGTTCATCTTTAACTGTAACAAGAGCAAACACTTTTAGCCGTTGAAGAGATTTTCAAACAGGATGCAAATCAAGGATTCAAATAGAAATCAAGGACAGAGATCAATACTATTTTCAAGACACGTGGATGAGATCCTAAGTTTCTAATCCTATGTGCAGGCTCACGACGGCACAGTAATGTAACCGAAGTGATTAACGTAGACCTGCATGGACCACCAAAAAAAACTTGTCACGACCCGCACCCGCTTTTCGGATACGAAGCATGTCCAAGCCTAGCCTACGTCGTAGTATCGGCGGTAGTACGCTGTCTATACACAAGTCACAAAAATCTAGAATCTCAAGGTAAACTACATCTTATCCACAGAATAATAACGAATCAACCACGATAAATAAAATACCAAAGAAACTGAATAATATAACTGAATGTAATCAAGATTCAATGTCACGTCCGGTGGACACAAATCCACTACCAATAGACGGAAAGAGAAACAAATATATGAAATACACTAACTGAATACAACCTGCTAATCAAGGCAACCTCAACTGCAAGGCTCCGCGAATTGGTGCTAACTCAACCTGCTCAACTGCTCATGACTCAAACTCGGCTAAACCTGAAGAGATCATCAGGTCCTCAGAGGACATAGCAAGATACATAATATACATGCCTATCTAGCAGTTTTATCATGCACAAGAAATAACAAGAAAGAACAAGAACAAGACAATGACTACGAACACGAACACAAACTCGAACACAAACACGAACACACGAACACTAGAACAACTACACGTACATGAACTGCCGGATGAACGAATACACGAGATCAATGGAAGAACCAAACTCTTGTCCCGAGTGTGGACTCTCTGGTTAGCTCACGGCAAGACCCCTTCGTCCCGTGTGTGGACCCTCTGGTGTAATTGGTCAACCATCGTCCCCAGTGTAGACTCTCTGGTGCCAATGATCACGACAAACACCCTTGTCCTGAGTGTGGACTCTCTGGTGCACCAAACAACCCTCGTCCCGAGTGTGGACTCTCTGGTTGTGTAAAACGATAATCAAGGCTATGGCAGTTCACTTACACGTACACGTTCTATGATACGACTCAAGCAAGGTACTGACGAGAACTCCAAGGGTGAACCACAAGATCAAACATGAACACGTCTATATGCAATAAAAACAACTCCACAGAAAATAATACTAAAAGCACATGTCCATAACAATCAAAGACTGAAAACTGAAATAAAATGCATGTAAATAAAACTGTAGAGGGAGGCAAGGTATACTTGCCTGTGGTCTTTAGCTGCTGGTACGGGTCAATGCACTGAGTCAAGCCCAATTAACCTGTTTAGATGGTTCAATGTGATCAAAACACAATTTGAGGTACAATTAAACTTATTTATTTAGATGGTTAAACTTCTATGCCAATTCCTACTTCAACTTGGTCTCCTTGGCTTGATAGACAACCATCTAAGTTACTTATAGTTCTTATCTAATGTATACTCATGCTTGGCTACATATGTCCCTCATATATGGAACTTACCAATATCCCCTTACTGATATCCTAACCTGCAGAGATACCTTAAATGTCCTAGCCCTATAGACTCCCTTGATATTCATTGCACATCCCCAATGCAACCTGCTAAAGTGTAACAGGACCTTTATCTAAAAAGGAACCGAACATATAGTTGTAGCCTATGCTAACAGATGTAATGGACAGAACAACACATATATCTTGGGAACTGATAGATATGAACTCATACTAGTGGGGTCTCAGATTGTGTACCTTCCTATCAACTGATATTATCCTACAGGAATTCCCAAGTGGTTTCTCATGTTCCTATAGGCCTTTCTATGCCCTGTATGCTACCATTACCTAATCTACTAATGGCCCTTAGAATATAGGTATCCCAATCTTGCTACAGACCCTTTATGTTTGTTGGTCATTGCCCTGTTACCAGGTAACTGATGCTTACCTGTACCTAAACTAAGTATCTCATAGTACACTTAACTGTCATCACAATTTGGACAACTACATGATACTACCTGTAGCTAAGTGCATCTGCCACCCATTTACTAGCAGGTATCAAGACATGATTTTGTTGTTTCCTGCCACACCTACAGATGTAATCTACTTTGATGGCAATTACACTTCTGAACACCACCCTTTATCCCAGGAAACTTGAATGTGTTCAGCTAAGCACACACACAGGAAACTCTCTTATTTCTACTGTGATATGCAGGGCATAGGACCTGCCAGGCCTATCCCCATTAATTACTATGTGGTTAGATGTCCTGGTCACTGTCCTATAATTCAGCTGATCACCTAAAGACAATATCAACAATTACCCAAAGGAAAGCTCACACTGCCATCAACACACAACTGTTATAGTATCTGATACAACAGGTCTTGACCTGTCCCTAAGAGTTAGGTCAGTAGGTCAGGGTATTTCCTGCTGCTAAATACTCTATCTTGCCTGAGCAATTGGATACTTCCTAATATCAGGTATCCTGTATTCCCACACTCTACAATTGTAAAACCTGGATGTCAACTATCTCTATTGCTCTAGATGTGGCCAAATATCCTACCTGGACTTACTTGGTCAACTAATATGCAATAAGTGTCAATGAATAAACTGGTGCTAAGTCTTGCACAATATGTTGTATCAGTGATGTCCTATACCTCATCTAACCCTCTCTCTCTCTCTCGAATTCAGGTATGCTAATACTAATGCCCACAAGTTTAACACCAGGCCTCTATGATTTGCATCCTAAGAGTAGGATCAGGACACCCAGAAGACTTTCCTCCTTCCTGCCCCTGTTGGTAGGCTATAACTGCTGATGTAACCCTTCTAGGTATACCCATGCCTTACTTGCCGACATGAAACATACCCTAAGTCCTCTTATTTGACCATGCTAATACTACAACATCATCATGCCAATACTCAAAAGGTATCTGGATACTCAATAGCCTCCCTCTGATCTTGATCCTATACTTGAAATAGGCATTCCCCATTTCCCCCAGGGCCCTATTTCCTGTTAGACCCAAACCAAGGCTAAGTTGTACATCAATTCAAGTCTGCAAGTCCATGGTGTCGGGCATTAAGCAATTTGGCCAACTGGTAGTATTATCTATTGAATATAAGGAAGATTCATGAGTGGGTATCAGTTTGATACGAGAATTTTTCATGCCAGTACCGGTTGGCACAAGGGAATCTCGTATAACCACATCTAATGGTTACAAGGAAGGTTCATGCGGCTGTACCATGTCAGTATCAATATGGTGGTTCATATGTCAATATCCCATGGATAATCAAGGAAAGGTCTATCAGTGAGAATAGTGCTAAGATATTTCTTAGGACTTGGGAATTAATTCATAGGTCAAAACCAGCACCCTACTCTCTACACCCATACTCCTAAGGTCTGTCACATGAGGCTAGCCTATTCTTAGCTTTGGGTTGAACAGAACATGGTGTCCTGTAGCAGGGAACTTTGGTACAGGCCTTGGTACAACTCCATGTTTCCCATACTCTCCCCAACCTTGTATCATATACCTAGATTGTACTTTTACTATGGATTAATGACAGAATTTAGAAGGGAAAGAATTTACCTGCTAGTTGTTGGCTGCAAAAATCCAACTGTTCCCAAGTCTCCTGATAGCTCTTCGGCTGAGAAGTATTTTGAGATTAGGGTTTGAAGAGGGGTTTGGGGTTGGCTACAAGCCCCCGTATTTATACTCTTGTTCGACCTCCTGAAGGGAAATCGAAAGATTTGATTTGATCTCCCCAAAGATTTGAAGAGGTCGAGATTTGAATAGAAAAAGGAAGGTTTGAAAGTTCGGTTAAGAAAAGAGATTTGAATGAGTTAATTTGCATTATGGACCCTATTCATTCCTGTATTTCCCTTTTGGTCCCTGTGTTTATATTTCAAATAAAACAAAATATAAAGCATGACAAATATGTATATGAGACAATAAGGAATGTAATAAATAGAAAAATGATTTTAATAAATAGGAAAAATTTGGTCAAGGGTTGACACTTTCACCAAGTTGCATTATATCTACTGCTACTCTTTGTGGGTCTATACTTGAATCCTTAACTGTCCTGATGAACAGGGATACGAGCGTATGGACATTAGTACAAGGAAAAGTCCTGTCCAAACTACTGGGGCAGGGTAATGGCTGAACCAAATCACTCATAGGTCTGGTCCTAAGGGCTAATACAGGGGAACCCATGACTGATACCAATACTCAATAGTTTAGAATGTACATGGACTAATCAGTCACTTACTGATACAACACTGAAATATGGGACTGACATATACTTCAGAATTTAGGATCGATATCCTAGTGTTCGTACAAGGACTGTTACAAACTTCAACCTATTGACTGATGCAAGTTTAGTCTATAAACTAAACTAACGAACAGTCCAATATGGTTACACACACATTCATACAAAGGTGTACTGCATCTGATGGTTACATACATGTTGATAAGCCACACCCTAACCCGTGGTCTAATCCCCACATAACTGCCCAATTTGGTTTGATTTGTAACAGGAATCCTGATTCCTGTACCTACACCTGACATCCTGTAAGCCCCCTGAATTTATGGCTTATTTTTTTCAATTTTATAAATCAATTATTTGCAATAGATATTATTATTTGATTTAATGTTCTTTTCTGTGACTTTGACTTCTTGAGCGTCATGGATGCCAATCTCTGGAAACTCTCTTCATCAGTGTGTAGTAGACAAGATTATCTTCATGTTGATATATCATGTCCTATCCAAACTTGTTCTTTTGTACTCTTTTTGCTTCACACAACTTTGGATCAATTTAGACCATTTGATCATTAATTAATTATTAATTGATTTTCTCACTTTTATCTTTGATCATCATATGCATGTTATCGTGACTTTTAATTTAGGAGCACAAGACTAGTCATTTTCTCGAAACCAACTTCTCATGCATGATCTACTCGAGACACCCTATACCCATGACCTTCGTGTCCCACTCAGACACACCATCTTGTGCTTCATTTGCTTCGTACAACTTTTGTGTCAATTTAGGCCAACTAATTATCTACCGTAGAATGTGACCTGACTTCCAATTTAATTTTGGGACCCGACATCGATCCAACCTAGTCGACCCAAAATATGGACATGGCCCACATGAAGCCTACTACCCACATGACACTTGTGTCCCATTTATTTGAGCCCCCGCATGCTACTTATTTATCCATGATCATAAATACCTATTTAAATTCAATTATTGTACCATGTCCGATTTTGACCCGACTCGGCTCAACCGAACCCAACACAAGCTCCACGTTACCCCCTCATGAATATTCACACACTCACTTTTTTTACAAATATTAAATACCTAGTCTACCCATTTTTAATATTTAATATACAACCCCCTTTAATTAAATCCCTAGAGTAAAATCTAATTCCCCATTTTAATCTTAGCCTTTGATCTACCCCAACTCATCACCACCCTCAATTTACAACATAACACACTCACACACAACCCCAACACTTAGCCGGCCCTAAAATCTATGTAGGGAATTCTTATTCTCTCTCTTCCTCTCTTATTTATTACACACACACATATATTTTTCTCTCCATCTCCCATTATTTTTCAACAACACCTCCTTCTCCCATGGCCGAGAGCTCCCTCTCCCCTTTACTCCTCCATCAACACCATTTCCTTCTACTACCACCACAGCCACCACCAATCATTTTCTTCTCCTCCTCCTCCTTTCCTTCATAACCACCATCACCATCTTCATCACCACACACCACCACCACACCATGAACACCACTACCATCATCAACGCCACCCCCGCCATCATCGGGCACCACCGTCGTGCCGTTGCTGCCCTACCGTCGTACCGCCGTATGCAGTAGCAGCAGCAGCTACTGCATGGAGCAGCAGCAGTTGCAGCATCGGCTTGCAGCAGCAGCGAGCGGCAGTAGCACGCGCGCACAGCAGCCACGGCGTCGCCGCGGCCATCGCCGGCACCGGTGAGCCCTCTGGGCTGTGCGTGGGCCGGGCGCACCTCCCCGTGGTGGCCACCGTCCTCCGGGATGCGCCGTCTAGGCGATTTATGCATTTTGTACAGGATTCCGTCGTGACGCGCTCGGAATGGATCCAGAAATGGTGCCTCATCACAGCGACTTCGTACACATTTTTCGAGAATTTTGATCGTTGGATCGACGAACTCTTTGCTTCGTCACAATCTCGGTATATCCCTCTTCACTCCTCTCAATTTTCGTCCATTAATTTTGCCGTTTGATACATCAAAACCGGCCACCAAGTTGACGCTTTAAATTGTGTTATTTTTGGACAATTTTGTGGAACCAGCTTCGTCGGTTCGTATCTCCTCCATCGCAGCTCCGTCTGGCATGCCACTGGTTCCTATGCACAGCTGGTATAGCCCTCTTCCTATTCTTTAAGTTTCTTTTCTTTGTGAGCACGTTTGATTGGTTGAATTCGACGCAAAATTTGGCCATCCAAACTCGTAATTTCCAACTTGTTGAATTCTATTTTTGAACCCGAGACTCTGGATTCAATTTCTGACACCACCAGTAGACTCGCGGCGTCGTTCTGGCACATTTTCATATAAAGTTTGTTAGATTTGGAGGACGTGGGCCCTGGCACGTATTTCGGTGCAAAGCGGGAACCACAGTCCGGGTCAACGGAACTTTTTGACGTCGGCTCATCGGAATCCAATTCTGGATATACCATTGAGTTTGTATCGTCATTCTGGACTCGTTCACATATAATTTGCTAGATTTTAGTGGACATTGGTTCCGGCACGCATTTTCGTGCAAGTCAGATAGCAATATCCGGATCAACGGATCATTTTGATATCGGTTCATCGAAATCCAATTCTGGACATACCGTTGAGTTCGTATCGTCATTCTGGACTCGTTAACATATAATTTGCTGAGTTTTGAGGACATTGGCTCCGATACGCTTTTCCGTGCAAATCGAAATTTTAATGTCCTGGTCAACAGACCAATTTGAGATCGGGTCAACGGAATCCAATTCTGGATATATTGTTGGGTTCGTATCGTCATTCTGGATTCATGGACATATTATTTGTTAGGTTTAGTGTACTAGTATTCTTGTACATTTTTTGGTGCAAAGCGGGTCCGATAAGGACACTGTTTTGACCCGAAATTACCTTTTTGCCCCTGTGTCCAAATGGGACTTATGGATAGGCTATCCTAGCTGATTTGACCATTCTGGACACGTTGGTGATGTTTGTTTCATCATCCGACAATGTTTGTAGATATTTTCTCTATGTATTACCTTTTATTATAATTAATTCTTATTAAGTTTGTATTTCAGAATTAGTACAACGAAACTGAGATCAGTCAATTCCAGTGATCTCACATCGCTGAAATTGACAAGATGATCATGTGGATCACTGTGATAATATTATTAACTTTACCGTTGATTATCTTATCTCGATTTGCGTGTCGTAGGTTTCGATGTACGAATAACGAGGTACAACTTGATATTTTAATTCTTAGATTAGAGTTGATCCTGTTTGACCAAGATATATGGTATCTTGGTAGGTAAATATTAGGAATAGTATGCTTAGGCTAGTGTTAACCTCGGTTGACCAAGTTTGACTGCTTTGACCAAAAGCTAACTATCAGTCAACACTTGGCCTAGAAATGTCTTGAACTTGACCAGAGTTGACCAGTTGACCAAAAGTCAACTGTTAGTCAACATTAGCCTAGTTTGACCTAGAGTTGACCAGTTGATCAAAAGTCAACTGTAAGTCAACCTTTGACCCAGTGTGACCTAGTTTGACCTAGTGTGACTCAGTGTGACCTAGTTTGACTTAGTTGGACTGAGATTGACCTAGATTACATAGCTTATACTATATAATCCTGCCTAACACTGTTGAACCCTAATTAGCTTATATATATCTCATCTTTAGGTTTGTGGCATCACTCTGAGCATCGACCACAATTGACAGCTCAGGACCGCAGACGAGTACATTCACTGATAGTTTTTATTGTCTTGATATCTGCTATATCCGATTCAGTTGTAGTGTCTTACTTGAATTCCTAACACGATAGTTCACGGACTAGTATACGTTGGATCATGACATGAGATGTTGTTCTTGGATTTTCTTGATATATTGGTACATTTCCTGTCTTGTTCCCTGTACTTGTATTGACACCGATTCCTGAGAGGAAGTAGCTACCCTCTTAGGGAATCCCGTGTCATGATGTACCATATCCAGATCCATTATACTATTCGGGGATGGAGAATTATTAGGGGCTATGTGATCAAAGCCACCCTGTCACTATATTCTTATGCTTGTGCCACTCTCACCTCACGTAGGGTGTAGCGAGATCTTATTTCTTGTGCTCGTTATCCAGGTTGGTCGGCATGACCCTTTCTAGTGATTTTTATGTGATTGTCGGGCCAAGTGGATATCCTGTCATGTAACTTTCCCAAGCCGATCACATAATGCTCTAATAATTCATGGCACATTTTATATTTATTTTATCACATCATATATCCTGCTCATTTCTACATTCAGTACTTTTCTTACCATGTTATGATATTCAGTACTCACATGTTCTACATGATATTATGCTAAACCTTGATTGGAGGCTAAGTTCTGTTCGGAAGAAGGGTTACAACCCCGATCCTTATTTGGTTTACGGGTTGTAACTCGTTTTTGAATATCTCCCAAGTCATCCTATATCTTTGTCTTGTATTTCATTATAATTGTTTCTTATAGAATTTGTCAATTCATATGGAACTGTTGTTAGTGTTTGTACTTGCTCATTTTCCTGACAGGATAACCTTTGATGTTTACAGAGTACATGTTAGCTGATTGCTTTACCTTTTACGGGTATGGCCAGGATAGAGTTGATAAGACATTACCCCTGGAGACGTAGATGATATAGTCCCAGTTTAGACTGTTAGATAGGTTTGCCTGGACTGCGATCCAGCTAGTGTTTTTAGACTGTAGTTTTTATATTATATTTTGAGTTTCTGTGATGTGTTTGTATCTCTGAGCTTGTGTTCGATCTTGAACTCCTTTCCAGTTTTTCTTTCTATCATATTTCCATTTCGTACTATCTATTCTAGTTTGTCTTGTGATTGAGTTATGCCATATTATACCTCCGTGCGGAGATGACAGGTACCCTTATATTTTGTCTAGTTGTAGTATTTATAGACGATCTATACAGCATTCTACCGTCGATTCTGCGGCGTAGGCTGGACGTAACCACATACTCGTGCCCCTAATTAGGGTACGGGTCGTGACACATCCTATTCATTAATGGTTCCCCTTTACATAAGCTACTAGCCTCTGTCAAACCTCTACTGATTTGACATACCTCCTGCAACTTGGTACCAATATATGCTCTAAGGAACAAACGAACAGTCCCCTATATGACAAGGCAGGTACTCCTAGTGGGTTGAATTTTCTTCAGCCAGGGGTAGACTACTCCCAAGCCTATAGTCTGGTGTATGCCCTGTGTGCAGAAGTCACGACGTCTCCATGTGTCATCTAGCCCACTATGTAAGGACTGATGTATAAGCTAAGTCTGAACAGATACTGAAACCCATAGGTAATTGGGCTGACATAAGTGACAAGGGACTGAAATATATCTAGATACCAAGATTGAATCATAAGGGAATACAGGACAAGATCTAAATGAACTATAATAGGGACTTAACATACATGAATTATCTGAATATCAAGATAAAAATACTGAACCAATAAAATTGGGGATGATAATAATATTTGTGTGCTGCCCCACTAAGCAGGGACTGAAACATATAACAAGGGGAGTACATATGTCCTGACAGTACTCAAGTTAAGACAAGAAAAATCTAACATAACAAGTAAAAGATTCTAACACAACCGTATCCATTGGACACAAGAAGAATCTAATATGATAGTCCCATCATTTCGAGGTAGGTAACCCACACTCACACCTGATGCCAACTCTCATGTGGGTTCTCCTACTGGACACTAACTAACACTCACCCATACCTGACATTGCCCACACTTGAAATGCTGGGCTAACGACATACTGTTCTGTCTATTGCAGGATAATATTCAATTGGTGATACAAGGTAGTGGTTATACCAAATAAGGGGATGGAAATGAACCATCAATGATGTCTAAACTAAAATAAGAGGAAGCATGAATTAATATGTGAAGCAAGGATCTGAACATCTAACACATTGGACTGGCTAAGCCTTGGATATGCAGGACAAGGTTTGGTAGATGAGGACTGATTCACAATATCAGTTTATCAATTTATACAATGTCAGTTAATAAACTGATACTACGCAATCAATCGAGATACACACCTATGCCCCTTAGTGCAGATGTCACGCCCCAGAACCAGAATACTGGAGGGCGGGGGCAGACATAGCCAGCTACGTATATTGAAATGGATTCCATTCGCTATACGATCACGGCTGTCTAGATACATGAGGGTTTACTACAAGCCAACAGTCTCTTAAGGTCATGAACAAGCCTAGTGTCTCAATCACAAGCAAGTAAGTAAATGTTACAAGATGTATGATCATTAAATATACAATAATAAGGCGTCCTAAATATTATATATTCAGCTGATCATGAAGCTAGTCGTTACAAAATGTTAGGACTAGCAAGAGTTTAGTCATACATGATCAACCCAAGGATCTGTCAATCATGTTACAGCCCGTAGGCAGACAGTAAGTAAATACAATCGAGCTAAACAGGTGCTCGTCGGCTAAACGCCTCAAAAGAATATTTTTACAATAGAATGGAAGAGCCAAAAATAACCCACTCGTTGCCAGGGTTCCGTCTAGTGGCCACCATCTGGCTGGAAGGTCGGTAGATCCTCTGGAGCTGCTCCGAAATCTGGCCACACAAAACCAGCTGGGTCAGACCCCAGAAAGAGCAAGTGCCACAAAGGAAGCTTCACTTAAGAACTAAAACCAGCAATCAGCACAAGATATAAATAAAAGTAAGAACTGGAAATAAAGAAAATACACCAGGATGATATACGACGAGATAACCAAGGAACTATTCAGGTAACCAGGTTACAACCCGTAAACCAAATAAGGACGGGGGTTGTAACCCTTCGTCTGAATGGAGCTTGGTTTTTCACCATTTATCGGTAAAATAAATACAAGCATTATGGTCATTCAATAATCTGGAACAGGATCAGGACAAGACTAGACTGGTTAGACTCCATCCAATCATTTCACGGCCAAGCAAGAACTACGGCTTGATACTTTAACTAACTAGGGTTGTCACAAGCCTAATTACTAACAAGATGCAGTGAGATTATTCCACAGCCACAAGCCCTGCAGACCATCCAAGTTACCCAGGACGAAAGATTAGGGTTGAATTCAGGTAGGTACATCGTCCAGGAAACTCATGTACCCTTAGGTAGCTTGAAGGGTGCAACACATGACAGTGTGCTGGAAATGTGCTCTACTCGACGACAGGCTACAGATCCCAGGTGCGCCCAGGTAACGGGATTGCCTGTAGCTGGAAAATCTCTTCATGACTAATATATTAATCTAGTTATTAGCCTTAGTCCATTTCAATAGGTACTCCTGACCGTGGTACTCAGGAGTCCCTCCCTAGACATAATGCAAGACAGGACTGGTTTATTTGTACAAGCACAATCGCCCACGGTGTCCATATTATTATACAGGTCATGTCATGTCAGGTAGCCATCGCAACAGCTTATCAGATATAATCATGTCAGGTGTACTTGTCAGGAGTGCGCCACGACGGGCCACTATCAGGTCATGCCAGGTCACTTATCAGGAGTGCACCACTACGGGTCACCATAGTGTTATGCTAGTTCCTTGTCATACCATGTCATGTACAATAGTTATTCCAAACATAATAAAAATTAAGTTCATGACAAAAGGCGTAAGGATATAAAATGGGCGTAAAATATCTAATGAAATATCAATATACAGGGCCATAGAAAAGCCATGCGGCTAAGTCATATGCGGCCAGGAGAGAATAAGACACATGTGGCTCAAATATGAGAGCGCATGCGGCCAGGAGAGAACAAGACACATGCGGCTCAAATAAGAGAGCGCATGCGGCCAGGGCCGCTGGATCTCATGCGGCCAGGGCCGCTGGATCTCATGCAGCCAATTCAGGAGGGCGCATGCGGTTCCAAAAGAAATGGGTCTCATACAGCTGGAAGGTGAACAACCCATGCGGCTAGACTAGGAAAAGTCCATGCGGCCGGCGGAAGAGAAGTCCCTACGGCTGGATTAATCGGGATCATGCGACTCTCGGGGTAGGGGCACATGCGGCTAGCGAGTGCGCATGCGGCTGAAGGACCCGAGTTCATGCGGCTCTCAGGGCAAGATTCATGCGGTCAAGGAAGGCAAATCCATGCGGCCGGGAGTGATGGGCGCACATACGGCTGACGGCAAGTGGACCCCATGCTGTTTGCCATTAAAATTGTTTGATTGAAAACTTTAATACAAACAGAACAGTATTACAATATAGGACTTAGATGTAGTCCTAGGAGTACACTTTTGTTTAAGCTGGGTCCTTAGTGCCAATGGAGCGAGTGGTAATGCGTTGACTCCGTTGACGGGCTGACGACGGTTATCGGTTCTCTGAAGGTGTGGATTGCTCTGGGTGCTGGAGCTTGCTGAGAGGAGGAAGATGTTGAATGTCTGTATCTGCCTCTCTGATGATTCCTTGTATGTTCGTTGTGGATTCTGTGTGTGTGTGAAGGAGAAGATCCCTCTATTTATAGTTTTGTAGGCTGGCTGCTCATGCGCGCATGTAGGATGCACCGGTGTGTGGGGATGCCACATGGAAGTTGCTGATGGGGGCACACGGATGATGCGCCCTGATTGGGAGGTTGAACTCTTCATACTGCTGTTGTGAGCCGGCACGTAGCAAAGGAGAAGATCTTTCTGTTGCTGAAATCTTGGACGAGTTGAGTCAAAGGACACATATCGTCGACTCATGGCTTGAAGATCTCGGATTTGGTGGGGGGAAGTAATCTGGTGAGCTGAACCTTGATTGGGCGCAGGAGGAGGTTGCGGCTCATACCCTTTAGGGGTTACAAACTGTTTAGAGCGTATGGCTTTTGAGGCGCATGCAGGCGACTTTCCTTCTGTCTTTCGGGATCAGAGATCAGTCTGGGGCGCATGGCTTTTGAGGCGCATGCAAAGCTTCAACTGGAGACTCTTCTTCTGTCTTTAGGGATCAGTGAAGGGTCTGAGGCGCATGGCTTTTGAGGCGCATGCTGGTTTGGACGCATGGCCGTAGAGGCGCATGGCGATTTGGACGCATGGCCGTAGAGGCGCATGCGGATGGCCACGTGGCAGTAGCCGTCGGAATAGAGTCATGATGATGCTGACGTTGCCGACGCTTCATTCTCTGAAAAAGCTGTCAACTGTTCAGACTTTGGGAAGCGTGCTGCCAACTCTGGTGTCAGTTCAGCATTTAATGTTTGTGACGTTCGATGGACAGCTGAGTGGGCACATTGGTTGGTGTTCCACTCGGCATGGAGATGTGAGGGAGGGCGCATCCTCTGTGATGCGCCGGGTACTGTAGGGCGCGTCTGTGTGATGCGCCTGATGCTGGAGGGCGCGTCCGTGTGATGTGCTGTTTGGCTGGCGCATCCGACATGTCCTTTAATGACGCGGCTGTCTCGCTCCTCGAGTGCTATAAATAGCCGTTTGGCTGAATTCGAGGCGTCCGGTTCATCCATTTAATGCAAATTCATTGCACAGAATTCGGAGAGTCATCCACTTGGCACGTGGGTTTGATTTGCCCGGCCTATAAATAGTGGCATGGAGAGAAGGTTTGCTCCTCATTCCCTCACGTACTTCTAACATGAACTTGGATATGTGGGTGCATTCTGTTGACGAAGTGCTCCCGAGGGTAAAGATGAGACGTCGTGTTGTCTTCGATGCACTTGAAGGTGACTGTTACATCCAAAAGACGGAGTCGAGGGCTTCTGAGGCAGGCAGAAGGTGCCTGTTGTATCCAAAGATAGGGATGTTCGGGCCTCGTCTCCGTTGTTCCGAAAGAGCCGTAGATCGAAATGGTGGTGCTAGGCTCTCTCTTTCTTCAAAGTGGGTGCCGCCCACTTTGATTGTGTTGAAAGCTCCTTGTGCCATGATTTCGATCACGATCTTCCTTGGTCTTTGGAGGCTCTTTCGAAGCCTCCCCTGGCCACAGCATTTGCGGTGCTCTTCTCTTCCTTGGTTCCAGCCAGAGGGTTAAATGCTTTGCTTGGCGAAGCACTTATCAGGTGAGCCTGGCTGGAAGAGCGGCACATAACTGGGCTCTGCTCGGCCAGGTGAGCCTGGTTGGAAGAGTTGCTCATAACTGAACTGCTGAAGGGATGCACATAACTGAGCTGGATGCACATAACTGAGCTGCTGAAGAGATGGTAGGATGCGCCTGGCTGGAGGCGCATGACATCTGCTGCGCCTGGCTGACAGCGCATGGTGACTACTGCGCCCATCGGAAGGCGCATGGTGGTTGCTGTGCCTATCTGGAAGGCGCATGGTGGCTGTTGGCTGTAGATCTAGGATCCTTCCTTTGTAGAAATTCTCCTTTGTACAACCTTTTCTAGACATGTAATAGACTTATATATATATAAATAAAAAGTCCTTCTTCGAATGTCTATGGCTTATTTGATTAGCTGTCTGAGTTCTGGCGCATAACATGCTTGGCGCATGGGCTTTCTGGTTGTGAAATTCCATGCTTCTACACATGCGGCTAGAAGGAACTAAGGGCTTATGCGGTCAATTCAGTTCGTATTCATGCGGCCAAGGATGGAAGCAGGCTTATGCGGCTAGAACGCAAGGGCATCATGCGGTTTAAGAATGAGACTCAGCCCATGCGGCTAGAAGTCTCATGCGGCTGAATCACTTGCCGCATGGATTGCCATGCGGTCAAGTCAAGCACTGTTCTTCTTCCCCGTATTTCAGAGAAGAAGAACACCATGAACCCAAGCTTCCGAGCTCCATAAAACCTTCATCTAGAGCCCAAATCCGAACTTCCATAGGTCAAAATGGGGTAGAACGAGCTACTCAACAACATGGAACCATCAAAACTTGAAAATAACAAGATTAAGTAGATCAAAACCCAAGAAATTCGAAAATGAAATAAACTTAGATCTACAAGAATCTAGCCATGGAAAGTGAAAATGCCAAGTTCTAAAGTATGTTAAAATGCTGCAAGGAAGAGAATGAAGCAATAAAATCGGAGTTCCTTCATGAAGCAAGTTGCACTTGCCTAGACTTCTCTCTTCTCTCTCTGGTAGGTAAGAAGTAAATGAGGAAGAAGAAGATGAGTAATGAAGAGAGAGAAAGAAGAAATGGCAATAAATATCAAGGTGGTGGTAGGTAGGGGTTCATCCATGGTTCATGATAGACCAAAGAAAACCGAACCAAGCCAAGAAATAACCAAGCCAAGATGCAAGCTAAACAAGAAATCATGCAATACAGAATAAAATACGTACACGTATTCCAAAAATACGTAATACGAACCACATGCATTACAACTCTACCCACCTTAAAAGAATTCCGTCCTCGGAATTTAATTAAGAGGCTAGAGGGACAAGAACAAGCTATACTATTCACAGGCAATTATACTAGGCAATCAATCAATCATGCAAGCAAGGAATTGATAGCATGAGGCATAAGAAAGATATTATACCTCATGAGTTAAACAAGTCAGGATATCGCGATCGGATATCATCCTCACGCTCCCACGTTGACTCACCCAAAGAGTGATGACCCCAAGCAACTCGGACTAACTTGATAGTCTTGTTCTTGAGGATCTTCTCTCTCCGGTCCAATATAGACATGGGCCTCTCCTCATACGAAAGGTTGGTACCAACAACCAATTCCGAAAGATCCAGGATGTGGCTCGGGTCCGGGATGTACCGTCGTAATTGGGATACATGGAACACGTCATGCACCTCGTTTAGCGACGGTAGAAGAGCGAGACGATAGGATACATCTCCTACTCGCTCCAGAATGTCAAACGGTCCTATATACCTAGGACTAAGCTTTCCCCGTACGCCGAAACGAATGATGCCACGGTTAGGCGAAATCCTCAGGAATATATGATCGCCGATCGAAAACTCGAGAGGGCGCCGATGAGAATCGGCCCAATGGCGTTGGCGATCTTGGGCAACTCGAAGGTGATCTCTGACTCGCCTGACTACTTCAACGGTCTGAGCAATCATTTCTGGACCAAGCATCTGTCTCTCTCCAACATCATCCCAGGCTAGCGGGGATCTGCACTTCCTGCCATACAGTGCCTCGAACGGTGCCATCTGGATACTGGCCTGGAAACTGTTGTTGTACGAGAATTTCACCAGGTGCAAGTGATCTTCCCACGAACCACCGAAGTCAAGGGTGCAAGACCGCAACATGTCTTCAAGAGTCTGGATCGTGCGCTCCGACTGGCCATCTGTCTGCGGGTGATATGCTGAACTGAACTGGAGACGAGTTTCCAAACTCTCTTGCAAGCTTCGCCAAAAGTGCGATGTGAATCTGGAATCTCGGTCCGAGGTGATACTGAATGGCACTCCGTGCAACCTGATAATCTGTCTGAGATACATCTCCGCTAACTGAGCGGTCGACTGACCAACTCTGAACGGGAGGAAGTGAGCTACCTTCGTGAGCCGATCAACAATAACCCAGATAGCATCTCTACCAGCTGGAGATCTAGGTAATCCAGTCACAAAATCCATGGTCACATGCTACCACTTCCATTCTGGAATCGGCAAGGGCTGAAGAAGTCCAGCCGGTCTCTGATGTTCGACCTTGACTTGTTGGCAAACCAAACACCGAGAGACAAACCGAGCTATCTTCCGCTTCATGCCATTCCACCAGAAGTGCTGACGGATATCATGGTACATCTTCGTAGTGCCAGGATGGATGGAATACTGAGAACTGTGCACCTCTGACATGATCTCCTGCTTGATATCTCCACTGGGTACACAAAGACGCTTCCCATGTCGAAGTGTACCGTCCTCATGAATGCATAGCATTGGTCTTTGACCTGCCTCGCACTCTACTCTGAGTCGCTGAAGCTTGGAATCTGCTGACTGCGCCATCCGGATCCTCTCGACTATAGTGGACTGAACTTGCATACTGGCCATCAATACTATACTGGAAGGGAGAACAACTTCTATACCCATCTTCTGAAGATCTGCTAACAGCTCTGGTTGCGCTGTTAGGAAATAAACTCCGGCTCTCCTGCTCAAAGCATCTGCAACAACGTTGGCCTTCCCGGAATGATACTGCAGGTTGACATCATAATCCACAAGAAGCTCCAGCCACCTTCTCTGACGCATGTTAAGATCCTTCTAAGTGAAAACATACTTCAGGCTCTTGTGGTCGGTGAAAATCTTTATCCTGTCTCCATACAAGTAATGCCTCCATAACTTAAGTACAAACACTACTGCTGCCAGCTCCAAGTCATGGGTTGGGTAATTTCTCTCATGATCACGAAGTTCTCGTGACGCATAAGCTATTACCTTCCCATGCTGCATCAGAACACATCCTAAATCTCTGCCTGAAGCATCACAGTACACTGAGAATCCTCCGGTCCCATCTGGAAGCGTGAGAATAGGAGCTGTTATCAGGCCTCGCTTCAACTTCTCAAAAGAATCCTGACATTCTGTTGTCCAAGCAAACTGTGCATCCTTGCGGGTCAATTGGGTCAATGGCGCTGAAATTCGAGCAAAATTCGAAACAAACCGCCGGTAGTAGCAGGCCAATCCAAGAAAACTGCGAACCTCTACAACGGTGCTAGGCACTGGCCATGACTCAATAGCCACAATCTTCTGGGGATCCACTTCTACTCCTCCTCTGGTGATGATATGACCTAAGTACGTAATGCGATCGAGCCAGAACTCGCATTTACTGAACTTGGCATATAACTGGTGCTCTCTGAGGATCTGAAAAACTATACGGAGATGCTGCTCATGCTCCGCCTCACTCTTGCTGTAGACCAGGATGTCATCCAAGAACACAATCACGAACTGATCCAAGTAGGGCATGAAGATGCGATTCATGAGATCCATGAATACCGCCGGCACATTGGTCACTCCAAATGGCATCACAAGGAACTCCTAATGTCCATACCTTGATCTGAAAGCTGTCTTCGGGATGTCCTGCTCTCTGACTCTGATCTGATGATATCCTGAGCGCAAATCAATCTTCGAGAATACTGAAGCCCCCTTGAGTTGATCGAACAAGTCATCTATCCTCGGGAGAGGATATCTGTTCTTGATTGTCACTGAATTCAAGGTACGATAATCAACACATAACCTGGACGTACCATCCTTCTTTTTTACAAGAAGCATTGGGGCTCCCCAAGGCGATCCACTAGCACGAATGAATCCTTTGGCTCGAAGTTCTTCAATCATCTTGTACAAGATCTCCAACTCTGAAGGCGCCATCCTGTAGACTCTCTCTGACACTGGGGCTGTCCCGGGAATCAAGTATAGTGAACTCGATCTCCCGCTCCGGAGGCATACCTGGAAGCTCTTCTGGGAAAACATCTGGGAACTCATCCACTATCCTGGGCAACTGAACTGCTGCTACTGCTATCCGCAATATCGGAGGAGAAGGCTCAACCGCTCCTCTGGAAAAGAAAAACTCTGGCTCGCCTGGAATGCTAAAAACAACCCTGCCGATATGGCAGTCTATTCTAGCATACTGGTTCCTCAACCAATCCATCCCTAAGACCACATCATAATCGGCCATCGGGAACTCTATCAATCTAGCGGGGAACTCTCTACCGCTAACTACGATCCGACACGAGGAAAACACTCTATCTACTCCCACAAGTCCGTTACCAGTAAGTATATTGAGCCTTACTGATAATGACTCGGGCTCCAATCCTACCCATGTCGCGAATCGTGCAGACATAAAAGAATGCGATGCACCAGAATCAAATAAAGCTGAAGCTGGAAAGGAGTTGACGAGAATAGTACCTGCCACTACCTCTCCTGGTGCCAATCCTTCCTCTGCGGTCATCACCATAGCCTGACCGTGCCCTCGGGGTGCTGGTCCCCTCTGCTGAAATCCTCGCTGCCTACTCTGACTCAAGGCTTGGGCTTGTGCATACTGCTGGGGGTTCTGCTGCTGGAACACTTGGGTCTGAGGCGGCAAGGGCCTCGGCAATGGGTACTGTTGCTGCTGCTAGACCGGTGCTGGTCCTCTCACCGAAGAGCTAGAAAGGTTGGACGATGATGGACCACCCCTATTCGGGCAGGATCCAACCATATGGTCTGGTGCTCCACAAGCCAGACATAATCCTTGCGCCCTGCGACATTCTGCCACTACATGGCCTGGCTTCCCACAATGAGAACATCCCACTGCGGAAGACTGCTTCTGCTTCTGCTGCTGCTGAGGGTGCGTCGGAGTGGAATGCTGAACCGACGTTACTGAGGCCGCTCGCCTCGGAGCTCCAATAGTCAAAGCCCTGGCTGCCGGGGCTGGGGCTGAAGACTGATTCATCTGGCCGTGAGATCTCTTCCGACCTCCGGCCATATCCACAATCCTCTGGGAGGTATACTCATGCCTCCGGGCTGCTCTCAAGACTGCATCAAAAGTCTGATGCTCAAACTGCTCGACTGCCAACAAGATCTCCAGGTGAAGCCCCTGCTAGAACCGCTGGACTCTATCATACTCGGTTGCCACCAAGGTGGGAGCAAACCGACTGAGTCTCGAAAACTCGTTCGCATATCCATCGACCGTCCTACCTCCTTGCTTCAGATTTGTGAACCTCGTCTGCAGATCGTACCGAGCCACGGCATCAAAATACTTGGTCTGGAATCTCTCTCTGAACACCGCCCAAGCAATAGGTACTGCTAATCCAACGGCCTGAGCTGCCCACCAGCTGCGGGCAAGATCTAACAACTGCAGGCGCACAACTGCCACCTTCTCAGGGGTCCTGGCTGCTTCTAGAATCACCTCTGTGTCCTGAAGCCAAGCATCTGCGGCGATAGCATCTTCACTACCGTCGAAGAATGGAGGGTTCAAGCGCTTGAAGCTGTTGGCCGCGCTGTTACCCTGATGACCTCCTCTGGTCAAAGCATCCGTCACTGCCTGTTGCAAGGCATCTCCACGACGATCTTGAGAGGCTATCAAGGTCCTGATGGGTCCTACCAAAGTGCCATCATCAGGCTCGGCAGGCTGAACTGGCTGGACTGGTGGCTCTCCGCTAGAAGGCACGACTCTGGAGGCTACTCCGGAATGCTGGGCTTGATCTCCGGGTTGCTGTTGATCCACGGGAGGTGCTCCGCCTTGCTGGTCGGTAGGACCACGAACAATGCCGCTGAAGAAGATGACATAGGGAACAATAAGGAAGGACCATGACAGATCAACGATACAAGCATATGATCAGGACAAGAATCCAGGGATTCAGAGGATACGAGCAGAGATCAAGGACGAATACTGATTGAGATATCTATTCGGTAAACCCTCACATATCTTGATTTACAAGACCTGCATGGGCCACCACTTAAACCATGTCACGCCCCAGAACCAGAATACTGGAGAGCGAGGGCAGACATAGCCAGCTACGTATATTGAAATGGATTCCATCTCGCTATACGGTCACGGCTGTCTAGATACATGAGGGTTTACTACAAGCCAACAGTCTCTTAAGGTCATGAACAAGCCTAGTGTCTCAATCACAAGCAAGTAAGTAAATGTTACAAGATGTATGATCATTAAATATACAATAATAAGGCATCCCAAATATTACATATTCAGCTGATCATGAAGCTAGTCGTTACAAAATGTTAGGACTAGCAAGAGTTTAGTCATACATGATCAACCCTAGGATCTGTCAATCATGTTACAGCCCGTAGGCAGACAGTAAGTAAATACAATCGAGCTAAACAGGTGCTCGTCGGCTAAACGCCTCAAAAGAATATTTTTACAATAGAGTGGGAGAGCCAAAAATAACCCACTCGTTGCCAGGGTTCCGTCTAGTGGCCACCATCTAGCTGGAAGGTCGGTAGATCCTCTGGAGCTACTCCAAAATCTGGCCACACAAAATCAGCTGGGTCAGACCCCAGAAAGAGCAAGTGCCACAAAGGAAGCTTCACTTAAGAACTAAAACCAGCAATCAGCACAAGATATAAATAAAAGTAAGAACTGGAAATAAAGAAAATACACCAGGATGATATACGACGAGATAACCAAGGAACTATTCAGGTAACCAGGTTACAACCCGTAAACCAAACAAGGACCGGGGTTGTAACCCTTCGTCTGAACGGAGCTTGGTTTTTCACCATTTATCGGTAAAATAAATACAAGCATTCTGGTCATTCAATAATCTGGAACAGGATCAGGACAAGACTAGACTGGTTAGACTCCATCTAATCATTTCACGGCCAAGCAAGAACTACGGCTTGATACTTTAACTAACTAGGGTTGTCACAAGCCTAATTACTAACAAGATGCAGTGAGATTATTCCACAGCCACAAGCCCTGCAGACCATCCAGGTTACCCAGGACGAAAGATTAGGGTTGAATTCAGGTGGGTACATCGTCCAGGAAACTCATGTACCCTTAGGTAGCTTGAAGGGTGCAACACATAACAGTGTGCTGAAAATGTGCCCTACTCGACGACAGGCTACAGATCCCAGGCGCGCCCAGGTAACGGGATTGCCTGTAGCTGGGAAATCTCTTCATGACTAATATATTAATCTAGTTATTAGCCTTAGTCCATTTCAATAGGTACTCCTGACCGTGGTACTCAGGAGTCCCTCCCTAGACATGATGTAAGACAGGACTGGTTTATTTGTACAAGCACAATCGCCCACAGTATCTATGTTATTATACAGGTCATGTCATGTCAGGTAGCCGTCGCAACAGCTTATCAGATATAATCATGTCAGGTGTACTTGTCAGGAGTGCGCCACGACGGGCCACTATCAGGTCATGCCAGGTCACTTATCAGGAGTGCACCACTACGGGTCACCATAGTGTTATACTAGTTCCTTGTCATACCATGTCATGTACAATAGTTATTCCAAATATATAAAAATCAAGTTCATGACAAAAGGCGTAAGGATATAAAATGGGCGTAAAATATCTAATGAAATATCAATATACAGGGCCATAGAAAAGCCATACGGCTAAGTCATATGCGGCCAGGAGAGAATAAGACACATGTGGCTCAAATATGAGAGCGCATGCGGCCAGGAGAGAACAAGACACATGCGGCTCAAATAAGAGAGCGCATGCGGCCAGGGTCGCTGGATCTCATACGGCCAATTCAGGAGGGCGCATGCGGTTCCAAAAGAAATGGGTCTCATACAGCTGGAAGGTGAACAACCCATGCGGCTAGACTAGGAAAAGTCCATACGGCCGGCGGAAGAGAAGTCCCTGCGGCTGGATTAATCGGAATCATACGGCTCTCGGGGTAGGGGCACATGCGGCTAGCGAGTGCGCATGCGGCTGAAGGACCAGAGTTCATGCGGCTCTCGGGACAAGATTCATGCGATCAAGGAAGGCAAATCCATGCGGCCGGGAGTGATGGGCGCACATGCGGCTGACGGCAAGTGGACCCCATGCGGCTAGAAGGAACTGAGGGCTTATACGGTCAATTCAGTTCGTATTCATGCGGCCAAGGATGGAAGCAGGCTTATGCGGCTAGAACGCAAGGGCCTCATGCGGTTTAAGAATGAGACTCAGTCCATGCGGCTTGAAGTCTCATGCGACTGAATCACTTGCCGTATGGATTGCCATACGGTCAAGTCAAGCACTGTTCTTCTTCCCTATATTTCAGAGAAGAAGAACACCATGAACCCAAGCTTCTGAGCTCCATAAAACCTTCATCCAGAGCCCAAATCCGAACTTTCATAGGTCAAAATGGGGTAGAACGAGCTACTCAACAACATAGAACCATCAAAACTTGAAAATAATAAGATTAAGTAGATCAAAACCCAAGAAATCCAAAAATAAAATAAACTTAGATCTACAAGAATCTAGCCATGGAAAGTAAAAATGCCAAGTTCTAAAGTATGTTAAAATGCTGCAAGGAAGAGAATGAAGCAATAAAATTGGAGTTCCTCCATGAAGCAAGTTGCACTTGCCTAGACTTCTCTCTTCTCTCTCTGGTAGGTAAGAAGTAAATGAGGAAGAAGAAGATGAGTAATGAAGAAAGAGAAAGAAGAAATGGCAATAAATATCAAGGTGGTGGTAGGTAGGGGTTCATCCATGGTTCATGATAGACCAAAGAAAATCGAACCAAGCCAAGAAATAACCAAGCCAAGATGCAAGCTAAACAAGAAATCATGTAATACAGAATAAAATACGTACACGTATTCCAAAAATACGTAATACGAACCACAGGCATTACAGCAGACCTCTCCCTGAGCATTAGTATATGACACCCCACTAAAAACCAATATAACCTAATGTATGTACGTGCCCTGACCAACTAGTTCTCAGGTTAACTTATCTACACTTGAGACAAATGTTCAGTAGCTATCCGTCCAATGCAAGGATGTTACACCTGATATGAAAGTATCAGTATGATACTAGACGTCGAACATGATACCAAGTATCATATTTGATACCAAGTATCCCCTTGTTCCTATCAATGCTCATTGGTATGCAATCGTCTGTCAACCTAAAACAGGACATGGAATTGATGTAAGGAGTTTGATACTTCATGACAATTAACACCCTAACACATGATATGATGCATCATTAACACTCTGTGCTCGACACACGAGCGCACCCCTATAAGTCCCTTTATTAGACATTACTTCGAACACCTACTTATCCATCCTATTTTGGTAAATGATAAGAGTTTGCAAGTCTATAGTAGATTAGTTCTAATGAACCAAAGCCATGGTGGTGAGGATTACCTGTCGAAGGTTGGCTTTGCTTCAAAACTTCGAGTAGTTCCTCGATGCAAAGCAGGGGAATTTGTGGCAGGAAAATTAGGGTTCGTGGAAAGGGCTGATCAATCCTTGATATATATATATATATATATATATATATATATATATATATATTCCCAAGTTTAGATATGATCAAACTCTGATTTGGATTTAATCTCCAGGATTTGATCATAGCTCTTGCTCCTGAGTTTGATTTTAAATTCGAAAAGCAATCGGCTGCACTGTGTTTTGAATCAACACATTTGCAATTAGGATCCTGGGTGTTTTGGGGGTTGGAATTAACATAATTGTACTTAGATCCCTCTAAGTTGTGATATTTACAAAAAACTCCAACTTTCTCTTTATGTATTAAGAAGTAATTAATATATATATATTACATATATACATTAGCAATATTTTTATGCATTAACTAATAATTTAGCAATAATTGATAACATTAAAAATGGAGATTTTGGGTCAAGGGCTCACACCCTCCCAGGTTGCTAGCTAGTTCAAGCAACGGGAGTCCATTTAACTTTTCCTATGAGGAATTAAGTGGGTAGATGATGTTATTGCCGGGGCACAATTTTTGATGGAAAATTGAGGAAATGAAACAATTGTAAAAACAACGTTTCAACGCAACACTTCAAAGAAGGTGCACAACAGAGATCCTAGGGGGTTCTGGATTACGATAATCTAAAAAGGTTTCGTAACAGTAGCAAACGACAGTAGCCCCTCTAAACAGAAGGTACGAATCGAAATGCTAACAGCAGTATCGATGACAGGCAAAAGATGGAAGATAGCCTGCTGGGATGAATAATCGTCGTTGCTCAAAGCTTAATTTGCTCCACACGAACAGCTTCCAGGAACCAGCAAGTTAGACCGAGAACTTAGGAACACTTTGCTCTTCTGACTCCTCGGAAGGCGCACGGACTCCTGCACTAAGTGGCGCTGATGCACTGCTTCCCTTCACTCTCAAACTTTGTGGATACACGCAAGGAATGGTGCTAAAAAACACTTCTACCTTATGTGAATTCTGAACTTCTATATTGAGAGAGAGAGCGGAGAAGTTTATATAGACTCGCTCTGTAACCGCCCAGTTAACAACATGTTCGGGATGTGGGAAGAAACCGTCCTGAACATGTTGTAACTGCTCAATCGTACACAGACACGATCTGAGTCAAAGGGTGCACAATACGCACTATTTGCACCACTTGCACAACGCTCGCAACTTGTGCCACTAGTGCACCCCGCGCAACCTGCGCCAACCTGTACCAACCGTGTGCCAACATGCAGCGTCCACTGGCGCGTCACTGGGCCACGTAACTGGATGCGCCACTCGGCCCCGCAACTGGACGTGCAACTGGCCGCACAACTTGGCCGTACAACTTGGACGCGCAACTTGGACGCACAACTTGGCGTGTCACTTGGTCGTGCCAATTGGCAGCGCAAGTGGCTCGCACAATGAGCGCAACTTAAGCGCACTATGCGTCTAGCGACGATGCTGACGTGCTAAGTACAAAGTGTGCCAACAAAATGTCATATTACGCCTCATGAGCCCATGAGTCCGAGTCCATGTCCGAGTCCGAGTCTGAGTCTGGGCTTAGCTCCGATAGAAATAAATTTCCCAAGAGCAAAAAGCATGAATGCTCTCAATTGTTGATTTAGCCTTTTCTCCATTAGAAAAATAATCCCACATGGCACACCCATATGCACCTTCACACCACATGTGCATCTCTAAAAGAGCATAGCTAACATATAGAGATACAACTCCTTTGGCCTAGCCGATGTGGGACTAAAGTTCCAAAACAAAAAAGGCCAAAACCCAATAATCTCCCACATATCTCTATATATGGGTATAAGTGTTTCCCACAGTAACTGTCCATCATGCATTAGGAGAGATGTCACTAACGACTTAAATCTTCCTGCATGGGTCAAACAACAGACTATAATACAAGAATGGACTAAGCCTTGAATTCTACACCATAGCTGAAATTCTTTCCACTCACATAATGTAGTTACATGTGCTTCTAGCTACACATTAAAGGTCCTAGGCCAGCCTGGTTTCAGTGTATAATTTTGGGCCTCTACAAGTTTACCCTCATGATACGGTCTGTTATCTCTTTGTTCATATACTATAGGTGAGTTCTTTGTTAAAGAGACATGGCATGAAGTGCTTTGCGCTTTCCTTACGGTGCTACGTCGCTATGACATGGCCTAAAGCCAAGGCCTTACCCCGTATCGGGAACCTCATCGTAGTGTCATACTACTGTAGCATGAGGTCACCGCCTCTTTGTAGTGCCATACTACCCAGCATAAACCTTTAGGCTCCCTTGCGGTGTTACGCCGCAACGTCATGGCTTACAAGACCGAGGCTTTACCCCTAACCGGGTACCTCATGTGGTGTCGTGCCACTGTAACATGAGGAACCCCTCCTCTTTATAGTGCTGACTACACCCTCTTTCATTCCAATATACAGCATTAGGCTACCTCCTATTTGTGGTGCTACACCGCTGTGACTTGGCTCATACAGCCGAGGCATTACCCCTTTCGGGAATCTCATGGTGGAGTCACCCCACAGTAGCATAGAGTTTTACTCCTTGTAGTGTTGTGCTACCGTGCTTCCTGTAAAGCACACCAGGCATTCACTCTACCTGGGAAATCATTAAGGCGTTTAAGCCATCCTTTCCACAGGATCCGTTTTCCGTAAAAAATAACAGTAGACAACAGTGGTTGTAGGTCCGTAACCTCTCCATGCCCAATAGGACATGTACCTACCGTTCCTGATATTCTTTCGATTAATGGTCCTCCCTTGAACCAAAAGCTAGAGGCCTAGTAAATTTTTCTTTGAACTAATAGCACAAAACTTTACGGTAGGATTGCAATAATACAATATCAGAATGCCTTCAAGTCCATTTTACAAGCTGTGTCATCGACCAACTGGCGCTTGAGGTCCTTGGTGAACAGATCCGTCAGGTTCTCCTGACTCCGAACATCAATCACTGCAATGACATCCCTCTTGATGAGATCGTGCACTGCCCTGTGCTTCAACCGTACAGTCCTCTTCTTCCCGTTGAAGAGGTCATTTGATGCCACAGCCGCAGTCGCCTGGTTGTCGCAGTATATCGGTATCGCCGGTATTTGCGCTCCAACCACCGGAAGATCATACATGAGCTCCCGAAGTCATTCTGCTTCCTTTGCTGCGGTATTAAGTGCAAAGAACTCAGATTCCATGGATGACCGCGAGAGCATAGTCTGCTTCTTCGATTTCCACGATATAGCAGCTTTATCTATTATGAAAATGTATCCACCTGTGGACCTCTCGCTCTCCACTTCTGAGCACCAGCTGGCATCACTGAAGCCTTCCACTACCGACGGATCTCCGCTGTAGTGTAGTGCATATGTCTGAGTCTTCTTGAGATATCTTATAACCCGTTTCACAGCTTTCCAGTGCTCAATGCCTGGGTTGTTCGTAAAACGACTCAGCATTTCTACGGTAAAAGCTATGTCAGGCCTTGTGGCAGTAGTAGCATACATCAAACTCTCGATTATGCTTGCATACTCCAGCTGCTTGACACTTTTCTCTGAATTAGGCTTCAGCTTCAGATCACACATGTACGGCATATCGATCCCTGGAAGATCCTGATACCCATAACGAGTGATCATCTTCTCAACATAATGAGACTGTGACAGCGCTAATCCAGTGTCTGTCCGGATGATCTTGATCCCTAAGATCACATCAGCTTCCCCCAAGTCCTTCATACTGAACTTGTTCGAGAAGAACTTCTTTGTCTCCGTGACACAGCCCATATTCGTACCTAGGATCAGCATGTCGTCCACGTATAGACAAACGATCACACCTCTTCCATCAGTGAACTTCGTGTAAACATACTTGTCCGTCTCGCTGACCATGTTGCCATTTGACCTTATAATCTTATCAAATTTCTTATGCCACATCTTAGGAGCCTGTTTAAGACTGTACAAGGATTTCACCAACTTGCAGACTTTGTCTTCAAGACCCTTGACAACAAATCCCTCTGGCTGTTGCATGTAAATCTCTTCGGTCAGCTCGCCATTTAGGAAAGCTATTTTCACATCCATTTGATGTATCACCATCTTATGTATTGCTGCGAGAGCAATCAACATTCTGATGGTGGTCATCCGGTCTACTGGAGCATACGTGTCAAAGTAGTCAATCCTCTGGTTCTAAGAAAACCCCTTGGCTACCAACCTAACCTTGAACTTGTCAATAGTTTCATCTGCTTTCATCTTCTTCTTGAAGATCATTTGCATCCAACAGATTTTGCTCCTTCAGGAAGATCAACCAACACCCAAGTGTTATTTGAGGTGATGGAATCAATTTTATTGTCAATCGCCTGCTTCCAGAAAACTGCATCTCTGGTCTTCATCGTCTCATCATAGGTAAGCGGATCTGCTTCCACATGATAGGTGACAAAGTCATTTCCGAAGTCCTTCGGCCTCCTCACGTGCTTCGCTGACAGCTCAGCGAGTTCTGGTTCAACCGTTGTTTCAACAACAACATCTTCTTGGACTACTTCTTCATTGAAAACTTCAGTTTCTTGCGCACCCGCATTATTCTCCGGTATATCCGCAAGAACAATATTCTTGTGTCTTGTAAATTTATCTTCAAAATATTCTGCATACGAGATTCAATGATATGATTTGACTCAATATCAAAAAATCTCCGAGCATCACTCTTCTCGACATACCCCAAGAAGATCGTCTTTGTAGTCCTTGTCCCAAGCTTCTGAATCTTCAGATCTGGAAGCTTGACATATGTCAGACACCCCCACACTCGAATGACATTCAAGTTAGGTCTGACCTTGAACCAGAGTTCATGAGGAGTAATGTCTGAAGTTGCATGAGGCACTCTATTTAGAATAAAAGTGACCATCAATGCAGCTTCTCCCCAGTAGCACTTTAAAAGACCCACAGTCAACAATATTGAGTTAATCATTTCTGTTAACGTTTTGTTCTTCCTCTATGCTACTCTATTTGATTAAAGAGAGTACGGAGCCGTAGTCTCATTGACAATTCCATGTTCTTTGCAGAACGTTACGAATTCATAAGACCTGTACTCTCTACCTCGATCACTTCTTATTCTCTTGAGTTGTTGTCCAGTCTGCCGCTCAGCTTCGACCCTGAACTCCTTGAACTTCTCGAATGCTTCATCTTTCACCTTCAGCAAGTAGACGAACGCATACTTTAAGAAGTCATCGATGAAGGTTATGAAATACTTTATCCCAGCCTTTGTAGAGAATTGTTTTCACAGATATCGGAGTGTACCAATTCCAGAAGATCTGTACTTCGAAACACTCGAGGAAAGGATTTCCTTGTGATCTTTGTTTGAGCACAAACTTCACATTTCTCTACCTTACCCCCACACTTGGAGATAAGTCCTAGACTAGATATTTTGTTTATTCGTTTACAATGAACATGTCCTAGCCTGTTATGCCACAACTCAAGAGTATAAGCAAAAAGAGTGAATGCATTAATTACATTGGACTGATTTACATGCTAAATGTTGAAATTCCTTCGATATAAAAAGCTTTCCTGAAATATGTTCTCTTAAGAGACATCGTCATCTGGCCAGCATTGATGTCCATCCTGAGGCTTGTATTGCAGAGTAGGTCTTCCGAGATCAGGTTCTTGGCAATAGCAGGTACATGCTTCACGCCTTGAAGCGTCAGAATCTTGCCAGAAGTTAACTTCAACACCACCGTCCCGACCCGAGAACTTCAGCTTTATAGGGCCTAAAAATCAAGTTGTGCCATGAATATACTAACCAGTGATCAAGTTGTGCCCCAAAAATCAGGTTGCGCCACTGATATGAAGTCCAGAGAATGAACTGCACCGCTGAACAGGTTGCACCTGATATCAGACTGCGCCCAGTCTTGTTGTGCCAAAATCTATGTGGCGTCTGACATTTAATGGCCATCATTACCTGACAACACTGACAACTGATACCACAGTGAACGAGAAAATTTTCTTTAAATCCTGTGAATTGTGCCGCTCGAGGGGATTTGGTTGACAGCTGTCCTGTACACTTTGTAAGTTGCGCCAAGGCACAATCCAGACAAAATCTTTAGTTGCGCCTAGGTGCAATCTGAATGACTTCTGCTCAAAAGCTGCCACGTGTTTAGGCACGGCTCAATCAGGCACAGTTGACCGAAGCTGGCGCAACCTGATAAAGTTGAGATAATTTTCATTTATAAAGCAGGATGACGTGGCGCACATGCCACTAATCTCTCAAGATGTGTCTACTATCCTATACACGACCATGCGCATCTCAATCACATGATGCCACGCGTCTAAATACAGTTAGTACACGACTTATAACCGAATGAAAATTGGCACAACAAGAGGTTGGCGCAACCCAGTATGCCGCAATCTAGCTTCGTGCACATTAGAATAACTGCTAAAACATTTATTTCCTAAACTCTATAAATAGAGTTTCCAATTATTGTGAAATGATCAGATACATACGCACAGAGATCAAGAACTCTTGCAAAATTGCTGCTGCATTCTCCAGAGGCTACAGTCTTCAAGTTCACATAGTCCAAGGGATAAAGTGATCGTCTTCTGATCAGATTCCTACAATTATGTTTCCCCAAAATTTATTGTACTTTGTACTATTCTTTTACAAGTTTGGAATAAAAACTTTTTTTGTTTTTGTAAACAAAATGGCGACTCTGCTGGGGACTTCCTTCTCCTCCGACGAGAAGGTGACAACTCAATGTAACACTGCGTCGATCGGCAAGACGCAGAAGACTCTGGTTGTTCAAGTCAACCAGACAGTCTACGAGAATATGATCAACGCCAAGAGCAACAAGCGCACTGTGGCTATCGCCAAGAACAGGACTGTGTGGACTCCTAAATCTCCCGCAGTTGGTGTTGCCTAGGCGTAACTTGAGTGCTCAGTGGCCAAGGCGCAATCCGCCTCAGTGGCTCCGGCACAGCCTGCTTCTGCTGCCAGGCCACAATCCACTCTTCCTGCTGCCGGCGTGCAGTCTACTACCCATGTTGCTGCCAAGGCGCCACCAGTAGCCTATATTACTAGGGTACAATCAGTAGCCCGTAGGACTATGGCACAATCCAAGCAATCAGTAACTCAGGTGCAGTCTGCTGCTTTGGCACAACCCAAGGAAACTAGTCTTTTGGCTATTCCCTCTTCTAATTCTCAAGTTCTGAACTTGGAGAATCAATATTTTAGTGCCAATACTAGATAGAACAAAGGGAAGAGTCCTTTGACACTTCCTCAATTGGCAAAATTCGTGCCTAAAATGGTCTCACAACAGAACAAAGGAGAACGCTTCTTAGCTAACCCTCTACAAAATAAAGGAAACCATCCTTTGGTCTTTTCTCAAACTTCCCTGGTCTATGACTCAGAGGAAGACACATCAGATTCTATTCCTTTAAATAGAGGTCTTCGGATCTCTGATATCGAAAAGAATACTGCTCAAAGAGGTATCTTACCTACCCCTATGGGGTCTGGTCAAAACCTTCCCACCTTGCAAATTTCAAGATCTAAGCAAGGCAAATTGAGCATATCACAAACAGAGACACCTGGATCAGAATTTTCTGATTTACGCGCTTATCTCAATAGGCGTCAACCAGTATCAACTTTGGTGAAAAGTAAGAACCCTATGCCAAAGGCCAATCTACACCAGAAGCTAAAGTTTGAAAAGAAGGACCCAACCACTTATGCTAATGAGTTGAGTACATCTTTGTACACTCATGGAACAAAACATCTGAAGAATAGGAGACATGTTCCTAACATTATTAAGGAATATGTTCCTCCAACTTTTTCTCGTCCTGTAATTGTAACTGATCTCCGGCAACGTCTTACACAAAGACGGGAGATTAAAAGGATGTCTCCCTCACCCCAAATTATGCTTCAGATCGCCACTGCCTTCATGAAGTTGTCATCAACTGTTGTTGTCAATCGGCTCGGCGATCTGTCTTCGATCGTCTGAACTATGCTCCAACTCCTTAACATATAATAGAAGATAAAGAAGAGCTATTATATGCTTCTGTCAACATGACTTCTCAAGGCACTGGGGGTGGAAAACGTCCAAGACGTAATACATTCCGTAATCCCAGTCAGCAATACTTAGATCGGATTCATGCATCTAGTGAAGGTGTCTTTCAATACACTAGATCGAAAAATCGATATTTGAACCAAGGTGTCTTTAATCAAGAAGATCTCCCCATCACTCATGTAGGAGAGGACTCTTTTTCAGAGTTTGATACAGATAGTCAAAGTTCTGAATAGACTATCTCATCAGTAGCAGCAAGAGAAGTGGCGGCATATAGCATTACGGAAGATCAAGATGCCTCTACTTCAACTAGTCAGTAGCAACGAATTATTGTACTAAAAGAAAAATTGAAGACCATGACAGAAATGGTTGCTAGCATGCACACTATAATCGTGGCTCAACATAAAGTGCCACCGATTGTAAACCCTGCTATAAATCATGAGCTTATAGCATCTTCTGTACCTGTTAGTCTGGAGGTACCAATGTAGGAGCGTAAAAAGTGCTTCATGGACTAAGTCAAAGAAGTTGAGAACTTTACGCAAGTCAAACAGAGTCAAACTCGGACTTTACGCAAGACAAACAGAGTAAAACTCTACGTGAGCTACTTTACGCGAGAGTCATCCTCAAAGCTTTTACGCGAGGGACAGGCTGTCACATCAACGCATTTGATGCGCGTGATACTGTTCTGACATAATAATTTTTTGACAGCAGACAGCACAGAAGTCGAGAAGATTTGATTTACACCAAACCCAACACTTGTCGTTTAATGTATAGATGGGCTACTTTACGCTCAAGAGATTGCTTCTTTTACGCAGAAAGGTATTCGAGCTTTTTACGCTCAAGGCTGTTGTGCGCATAAAGTTTATTTGAGCTAATTTTACGCTCAATGCTACTTTTCAGCCACTTTATACGGGAAGTCTATTTTGGGTTATTTTACGCCAGTCTGCTACTTTACGCAGAAAGTCTATTTTGGGTCATTTTTACGCCCGATCTTTTCTGGCTACATGAGAACGTGGTCTGCTTACGTGGCTTTCATGCCATACTTATCGAAGAACGTGTGTACGTGCTCTCCCTATTTTGTTGAAGTAGTGGGATACGTGTCATCATGCGTAGAGACCAAAACTCTACATGAGACATGTGTCATCATGCGTAGAGAATGATTTCCATCATGGGTGACAGTTACTTGCGTAAATATCCAACTTTGTTGCTTTTTATGCACAGAGGGTCTAGTCTATAAATAGACTTATTTTTAAACACAAGAGATCATCAAGAGAGATACATGAGAGGAGATTCTGAGAAAACTCATACTTTCAGAGTGATATTCCCAGAAGCATTTCTTCAACTTTTTCTCAAGAACAGGGTGAAGCAAAGCAGGAAAGCATTCGACTGTGCCATCAGTGCAGTTGCTCGATACCTATCTGGTGACTTAGTTCTTCCGATTGTTCATCTTCTTCAAGCAGTTTTCTTCATCATCATCGTATGGTCCAAGGAACAAAGTGATCGCTCTCAGATCAGACTTCCATAGCAATACTTCCCAGAAACAATTTATACTTTTGTACTTTTTCTATTTTTCTTTCAAAAGACAATTTTAGGCATTTTGTTAAGTGAAACAAAATGGCGACTCTGCTGGGGACGACTTTCTCCTCTGACGAGAAAGTAATTGCTCAATATGATGATGTGTCGGTCGGATCAACAAAGAAGACTCTGGTGGTTCACTTCGACCAGACTGCTTACGAAGAAATGCTCCGAACTGGGGGTAGTACTCGTTGTTCCAATGTTCAGAAATCGCGGAAGGCACAAAAAGTTTGGATTCCTAAGTCCAAAGCATCCTCAGATCTTCCTGCTGTCTCTGAAGGCAAAGGAATCCTTCCCACTCCTGTTGTGGAGGCTCCCATCTGTGACGATACAGTCTCTACTTCAGTGATGCGCCCCGAGCATAAAAATCAGTCTCCCGTCTGTGACGTGGTAGACTCCCAAGTTTTACGCTCTGTGCGTAAAAATTAAGTTTTACGCTCTGCGTGTAAAAATCAGTCTCCCGTCTGTGATGTGGTAGACTCCCAAGTTTAACGCTCTATGCGTAAAAATCAAGTTTTATGCTCTGCACGTAAAAATCAGTCTCCCGTCTGTGACGTGGTAGACTCCCAAGTTTTACGCTCTGTACGTAAAAATCAAGCTTTACGCTCTGCGCATAAAAATTAGTCTTCCGTCTGTGACGTGGTAGACACCCAAGTTTTACGCTCTACGCGTAAAGAAAAATCTTTCGTCTGTGACGTGGCAGATATTTATGTTTTGCGCTCTACGCGTAAAGGTAAATCTCCTGTCGATGACAGAGTAGATAAAATTCATAATGATGCCTCTGCATCTAAAGTGAATTTGCCTACACGCATGCAGCGTAAAAACAAGAATCCTATTATTGGTAGAACTTCAGTTTTCCACCAACAACCTTTTTACACTGCTTTACGCAAGGTATCAAACCTTCAGATTATGCATAATGCTGATGGAGTCCTTTGTGCACAAAAATCTCAGGATTTACGCACGCAACTCCAAGCGCGTAAAAATGTGCAGTTTGGTTCTGCTAATGCAGCTAGTAATCTTTTTTATACACAAGGGACTAAACATTTCTCTGTCCCAAATATATTAAATAAGACTACTCCTTCTACTTCTTCTGATTTATGCGAGTTGCTTGTACAAAAGCATAAAAATAGAAAATCTCCTGTGACACTCCCCAAAGAAAATCATCATTGTGAGTGTCACCAGATTGTAATCAAATGTTACTGTTCGGCTTCTAAACGGTCAGTTTTTGACCGATTAAGCTACAATGTGCCTCAGCAACAAGTTGATGATCAAGAACATGAGTTGTCATATGCATTAGTCAATATGGCATCTCATATCAATAGAGGACAATGCCCAAGACATAATTTGTCCAGGACTCCGAGCCAACAACAGTTCAACTGACTTCTTGATACTTTTGAAGGGGTATATCAGAATACTCGATAAAGAGTTCAAAGATCGTTGCAATCTTCAGATTCAGAAGCTGGGGACACCCAGTCTTTGGAGTCCGAAACTGATAGCGTTGATTCATACCTCTGCACCAATCCCTCTGTATGTTCAAGGGAGGTTGAATCCTATGCTATTGGAGATGAACCGAAGACGTCAACTGCTAATACAGAACAACGTTCATCTGTAGTTGAGCAATCACTGAAGGACATGCTTGCCATGATGCAAAGTATGCATCAAATCATAATGACTCAGCAAACTGCTCAGCCTGCAGTAGTAACACTGGTGCAAGCAGCAGCACAAACTCAAGATAGCCAAGGGGTTGATATACCTTTGAATAATCTTAGTCAAGAGTCTTCTGTTAATCAAAATTATGTATCTCCAGATCCTCTCATTCTAGAAGATGTACCACCTCCGGTGGGAGTTACGGTACAACCAGCAACTATACAATCGAATATGCTTCCTCAAACTAGTGAAGCTATTCATCCAGTGCGTGAGCTAAAAGCACAGTTTGAAGTTCTGAAGCACAAGGATCAGCTCCAGAGGTTAGGGATTAAGCAACCTTATCCTCTTCATTGGAATGATGTGCCCTTTTCTCCAAAATTCAAGCCACAATCGATGGTGTTATTTGATGGAAAGGCTTCTTCCAGTCAATATATCAATTATTTTGATATTATGACTGTGCATATGCAGAAGAATGATGCTATTCTTACCCGAGTTTTTATCGGATGTTTGACGAATTCGGCATACGACTGGTATCGTAGTCTATCCGACAATTTTATATCGTCTTTTGACGAGTTTAAAGCAATATTTCTCTCCCATTTCTATGAAGGAGGAATGGACATGAATATGTCCTCCTTAATAGAAATCAAACAAAAGGAGAAGAAAGATACCCGGATGTTCATTGAACGTTTCCGCTCTCAATTCACAGATTGGGCCTAGTTCATTATAGCAGCAGTTTTAGCCGAGACCAATGGTAGGTTGGCTCATGAACACGGGATGATCTTTGCTTCAGAAGACAAAGAAAAGAAACGCTCTTCTGGTAATAATTCTGGCAATCGCAACGGGAAAGGGAAGGAAACCCTAGTGGTTAATCTTTCAAAACCTAAAACGACACCAAATAATCAGGAGTCTTCCAAACCAAAAGAAGAGTACTCTTTTGATGACAGTGATATCCTAGTGATATTTCAATATCTTGTAAAGAGTGGCAAACTCCAGATTCTAGAGCCAAAAAGGCCTAATAAGATGAATCTGACTGACAATTCCAAATATTGTATCTATCATAGATACATAAATTATCCTACCAAGGCCTGCTATGTCTTAAAGAAGAAAATCCAAGAGTTGATAAATGCTAATGCCATCGCTTTAACCAATGATGAGCATACGGTTACAACTAATATGATTTCTCTTCAATTTGAAGGTTTTCCTCCACAACAAGTTCAAGATGGGATTGTCCAAATTCCTAAGACGACAATAAAAATTGTGAATCTTTCGCCTGCTAGAGAGCAAAATAAAAGATTATTGCCTCTCACATTAAAAAATGGTGAAATCATGTGGGTACATCCTGACTTAGTACCTGAAATGGAGAATGAAGGTAAAACTTCAAAATCCAAGAAAGGTAGGAAAGTCAAAACCTGCAATATGATTTTTCATGTTGTTACTCCAGATCATGATGATTTGGATTATCTTTGGGATGGCATTTCTTTGGAGGATAGATTGAGGGGTTTGAATATATGTCCTCCAAGTTTGGCTCCTCCTACCAAACTCAAACTTACTCATCAGCAATGGTTAGCAATGAGTAGTGTCCCCTTATACAGGGCACAACAAGTCTTTACTGCTTTGAGAAAGCACATGTAGGGATTTTTTTCTCCTATCCCGAATACTCCTTCTCCTGTGGCTACAGAGGTTTCTATTCCTCTTCCTTCTGTGGCTATAGAGGTTTCTATTTTTCTTTCTCCTATGGTTACAGAGGTCCTTATTCCCCTTCCTCTGTTGAGAGTCCGCTACCCACTCATATGTACAGTCAACAATCAATCCATCTCATAAAAAAGATAGGCTATGACTTTTAAAAGACGGAAGGCTTAAATTATGATAAAGGAATGCGACTTCCTTTACAAATTCAAGGTCAAAAATCTACTGTTGGATTGGGTTTTGAGGTCCCTCATAAAAATTCTCGCAAGAAGAAGACTAAGGGAAAGAAGACTAAATCCTGCAATATGGTACTTCATTCTCCTGAGTCTGAAGAAGAAACCTTTACTGGTACGAGATCTGGAAAAGAGTATCACAAAGATTATGAGAGAACTTCTAAAGAAGCGGAAGACGTTGCTGAAACACTACCTGCTCAACCATCTCCTGTTCCTGTTGAGGCAAGACCTTCTAAACCATCTGTGGTTGAGAAAGGAAAACGTAAAGCAGTACGCTTTGATGTTCCACTGAAATCTGCTTCAAATCAAGGACTGGTGATGAAGCCCTACAAGTTTGATATTCTAGCCCAATTAGCTAATACCCCGGCTAGCCTTTCTATCTTTGAGCGGCTTCGTCTTTCTAAAGAAAGTCAAGAAACTTTGAGCGAAGCTTTGCTACAAGCGGATTCATGCTTAGCTCAACTCAAGAGTCCTGACAATATACCAGTGTCGTGTCCACAATGTCATAGTGTGATGGAAGCAATTCCTAACATTACCTTCACACAAGAAGATATGTTGTTGAAGCATAATAAATACGACAGGCCTCTGTGCTACATAGGGTATATTAAATCTACTAAAATTGACAGGATTTATATTAATCCTGGGACTTCTATTAGCATTATTCTCTAGAGTATGCTATGACCTTTGAAGATTTCTACTAGTGATTTGACTTACACTAGTACAACAATAGTTGGTTTCAACTCTGGAAAGAGTAAACCACTGGGAAAGATTCGTCTGAAGATTCAAATTGGTGATCTTCGAACTATGGCGACCTTTTATATTATTAACTCAGATGTATCTTACAACATTCTCCTTGGAAGACCGTGGATACATGAGCATAACATTGTGCCTTCAACTATCTACCAATGCTTCAAGTACGTGGATTCTCAAGGAATTGTGAAGACTGAATTCGCAGATATCAATCCTTTTAAGGGTGTTGAAGCCTATTTCTCTGATTCAATACTCTATAAACAGGAGCATGTGAAAGAGATATCGAATATGGTCGAAGATCGATCATCTGCAGAAGATCAATCTGTCAATAAAGATCCTCCTGAAGAGCAACCTTTGAAGATTAAAGTCAAAGGCCGAATCCAACCCCAACCTGTCAATGACCAACATCTGATAATCAAGGTTAAAGGAAGAACTCGAGCTTCGTCTGAGGAATCAGTGAGTATTCCAGCCAAGAGCCAAGTTCAACCTCTTATGATCAAAGTCAAGGGACATACTTCTCGTACGAATGATCCAGAATCACTGATTATCAACCTTGACAAGTCTACGCAGAAGACGGATGACAGTCCGTTAATGATCAATCTGAAGCATAGCAGTAAACTTGTAAATGATGCAAATATTGATCATTCTGTACTTTTTTATATTAATGAAGATTTCCTTTTAGAGTACATGGCTGTAAAATTTATTGAAAGAATGACTTTATCTGCTGATGATCAAAGTCATCAACATAAAAATGACATAAATACAGAGGAAACCTTATATATTATTCATAAAGAAAATTCTTTTCCTCCTCATGTCGATGTAGGACCCTATGCTCAAAGGTTCCTAACATCTTCTCCCTATCTTCTTCCTGTAGCCTCATCATCACAAGCTTGTGTAACTTGTAGACGTCACGAAGAATCTTATTTTGTGATTCCGTCTAATAAGAAAAACAAGCGCCAAATTATATTTGGCCTGGCTAGAAATATCCATGTTGCTCAGACAGATGATCTCAAAGAAAAAGATAAAGGAAGAATCCGAATTGATAAATATAGTCAACAATCTCTTAAGATTATCCAGAATATAGGATATAATTTGAAGACTATGCAAGGTCTCAATCAAGGCAAAGGTAGACGATTACCATTATGTGGTGATCCATTTTACCAAAAAACTCGATATGGATTGGGATACGATCCATCCCACATGTTTAATGAAGATACACAAGAAGAATTTTCTTTCAGTTTTTCACAATCCTCAGATTCGGAAGAAATTCAATTCATCGAATCTGATCCATCCCACATGTACAAAGAAGATATGGAAGAAGAATGTTCTTCCAGTTTTTTACAATCCTCATATTCTGGAGGAGACTATTATGATGAATCTGAGTGCATCTTTTCAGTCAATATGGTTCAAACTGATGGTGAATCTGAGCCATTTGAAAATAACCCTTGGGCACAACAAATGGACACTCAATGGGAGCTTCATTTTGAACAGCGACAGCCATATACAGAAGATGAAATCGTCCAGATTGACGTTGGAGACGGAACTACGTCTAAGCCAATATTCATCAGTAAAAACCTTTTTGAAGATGAAAAGAAAGAGTTGGTACAACTGATTAAAGAATATATTGATATCTTTGCATGGAGTTATGAAGATATGTCGGGTCTAGATCCTAAAGTAGCTACTCATAAACTCAATATTTTTTCTAATGCCAAGCCTGTAAAACAACAGCAACGGCATTTTCGACCAGATATGATGGATGCAATTGAAGCAAAAGTCAAAAAACTGATCACATGTGGCTTTGTTCATGAAGAACAACACCCAGAATAGGTTGCCAACATTGTTCTTGTTATGAAAAAAATAGAAAAGTTCGAGTTTGTATAGATTTTGAGATCTTAATGCAGCTTGTCCAAAAGACGAATTTCTACTTCCGATTACCGATGTCATGATAGACAATACATGTGGTTTTGAACGCATGTCTTTCATTGACGGATTTTCAGGATACAATCAAATTAAGATGCATCCAGGAGATGAAAAGCATACTGCTTTTCATACACCCCTTGGAGTTTACTGCTATATGGTTATGTCATTTGGTCTGAAAAATGTCGGTGCTACGTATCAACGGGCTATGAGCAACATCTTTCAAGAACATCTACGGAAAACAGTTGAATGTTATGTGGATGATATTGCTGTCAAAAGTCGATCAAAAGATGATCACATTCAAGACTTGAAGACAGTATTTGAGTTGATACGTCAACATCAACTGAAGATGAACCCTACTAAGTCTTTCTTAGGGGTTTCTAGTGGCAAGTTTTTAGGATTTGTCATTACTTCTCAAGGTATCCACGTTGATCCTGATAAAATCAAAGCAATTCTTGAAATGCGTCCTTCACGCAATCTAAAAGAACTCCGTGGCTTCCAATGTCGTATTGCTTATATCAGAAGATTTATATCCAATCTTTCTGGAAGATGTCAACTTTCTCTCGTCTATTAAAGAAAGGTGTATCATTTGTTTGGGATGAAGCATGTCAGAAAGCCTTCAATGACATCAAACAATACCTTACAAATCCACCTGTTCTGGTACCTCCAGTGGTGGGAAGACCATTTTTGCTCTATGTTCGAGCCTTGGATCATTCACTTGGTGCCCTTCTTGCACAGAAAAGTGATAAAGGTCATGAACATGCAATTTATTATCTTAGCCGAATGATGGTCGGAGCTGAACATAGGTATACTCCTATGGAGAAAGAATGTCTGGCCTTGGTTTTGTTGTTCAAAAGACACGAGATTATGTGTCAGGACAGACTATTCATGTCATCTCCAGAATAAATCCTATTCGGGTATTGATGAGAAAACCGAGCATTCTTAACTCCAGGTTAGCCACCTGGATGATGTTGTATACTCCTTATGATATGGTCTATGTACCTCAAAAAACAGTGAAGGGTCAAGCTTTAGCTGATTTCTTAGCAGCTCACCCTATACCTGAAACATCTAAGCTATATGAGGATATTCCAGATGAAGTCGTGGATTGCAACATGACTTTGAAGGATGATATTTGGCAACTATATTTTGATGGAGCATCGCAAGTTGGAACTAAAGGCAATATTGTCTCCGGAGTAGGCATCGTATTGGTCTCTCCTGATAAAATGGTCATATACCGTGCTTATTCTCTTAATGAACCATGCTCCAACAATATGGCAGAATATAATGCTCTGCTAATTGGTCTTCAAGTCATAAAAGAATTGGACATTGAGTTCCTGGAAGCTTATAGAGACTTTCAACTGATTGTTAATCAGGTCAGAGGGACATATGAAGTCAAAAATCCTGACCTCATTCCCTATCATCAAGTGGTAATCGAATTGGTCCTTTCATTCAAAAGATTCTTCATTGAATTCGTACCGCGTTCTTAAAATTTAGAAGCGGACGCTCTTGCTAGTTTAGCTGCAGACTTAGTTGTTCCAATTACAAGACAAATACTATTACTTTGTTGGATCGAGACTTATTCTGTGTCAAAAATAATTTGCATATCGAGCAGAGTTATATACAGAATCAAATTCTCAACAAAGGGATTGGAAAAGTCCATTCATTGATTATGCGGTTCATGGGATTTTACCTGAAGATCCAATAGAAGCTGCATCAATCAAAAGACGATCATTTCGATTCTACTATGATTCTTCTTTGCATATGTTATATCGTCGTTCTTATGATAGACTTTTGCTGCGTTATCTCTCTGAGAGTGAAGCTAAGCAAACACTCCGTGAAGCTCATGATGGTGTCTACGGTGCTCATTAACCGGGTCCGAAATTACAGGACCGTATTTGAAGAATGGGGTATTATTGGCCTTCCAAGATAGTTGATGCTGTAGATTATGCCAGACGGTGTAAAGCGTGTCAGATTCATGCTGATTTTATTCACCAACCTTCTGAATTCTTACATCCTACAGCAGCTTCTTGGCCCTTCGAAGCTTGGAGTATGGATATTATTGGTCCGATTAACCCTCCTTCTGTCAAAGGATATCGGTTTATCTTAGCTATAACCGATTACTTTTCTAAATGGGCGGAAGCGGTTCCTTTTGTTGAAGTGAAAACATCTAATGTGGTTAGCTTCATTAAGCATCATGTCATTTATCGTTTCAGAATTCCTCGAAGGATAATTCATGACAATGGACCCCAATTTGCCAGTCAGGCATTTTATCGATTCTGTGACAAGAATCGGATCCAAAATCTGGCCTCTACGGCCTATAATCCAGCTGCTAATGGTTTGGCCGAAGTTTTCAACAACACAATCATTAAACTTCTCAAAAAGTTCGTCTCTTCTAATAAACGTGATTGGAATGAGAAACTTGGAGAATATTTATGGGCTACCGAACGACAGTCCGAACTCCTACTGGTTTTACACCATTCTCACTGGTTTACGGATGTGAGGCTATTCTTCCACTGGAAATCCAGATTCCATCTCTTAGAATAGCCATTGCTAATGAGCTAACTTCAGAGAATAATGATCGCTTATGACTTCAAGAACTTGAAGGATTGGACGAGAAGCGTCTTCAAGCGCAACAACACATTGAGATATATCAAGCCCGCATATCTTGAACTTTCAATCGTAAAGTTAAAGAGAGGATATTCAAGGTCGGTGAGCTAGTTTTGGCTGTCCGAAGACCGATGGTGATGACTCATAAGAGCAAAGGGAAATTCCAAGCAAAATGTGAAGGTCCTTATGTAGTTGAGTCGGTATTCTCCAATGGTGCCTATAGGTTGTCTAAACCTAATGGAGATTTGCTCATGATGCCAATTAATGAAAAAAATTTGAAGAAATATTATGTCTAAATTTTTTCTTTATTCCCCAGCTACCAATGTTTGGTTAAGCTGATTATTTGTCTCCTAAAAGAGAATTTTGATCTTCTGTCTTACCAGCTGATTAAAAAAAAGGGGAATTTATTATTTATCATGTTATTATGACCTCTGAATAAATATTAAGTCTACTTCTTTTCCTATCTATCATGTCCATATGGCCTCTGAATAGATATTAATCTATTTTTCTTTGAGTTGTTACGATATGTCACGTTCATATTACCTCTGATAGTATCGTATACTCTAAACAGAAAACGAGATTCATTATCTATCATGTCCACATTACCTCTGGATAGATATAATTTATTGAGTTTAGAAGACTTGTCATGTCCATATTACCTCTGATAAGTGTTTTCTATCTCATAACTATTGTTTAATTTTAAAATAAATGATAGGGTCACAAAACAAATATTTTATTCATTTCTTGTAAACATTACAGAATGAAAAAGATAGAAGATTACAAAAATTCTTTATTTGCCTAAGGCGGAGTAGAGACATCTTTACGCAATTTTTGTAGCTCCACTAGACGCTTCTCACGAGAGCTCAGTACAGTTTTAGTAGCTACGGAGCGTCGAGCTTCGGGAGTACAGAGATGAGAAAGTCCAGCAAAAGTGACTATCATCTTATCCTTGGCTTCGTCGAGGGTTTTGATGGTAGCTTCAGCACCGAAGACTTGTTCCTCCAAAATTGAGCTCTGTGTTAGATGCTGGTCTCGAGCTATGATCAACTACTCCCTCGCCGCCTTCAAGCGAGCCAATTCTGCCTCAACTTCTCAAAATCTATCATTTTGTTGATGAATTCTCATATTTGAAGTTTCATAGGCTTCTCTCTGGATATCCAGCTGGGGCTTAGCTTCAGCCAAAAAAGCTTTTTCTTTGGCGACCTTGATGCTGTACTCTTGGAGAGATTCATTGAAAGTAGTCTCTCGAGCGGTGTATTCAGCTGATAAAGCGTCATACTCTGGATGAGACTTTCAATAGTTTTGCTTGACAGCCTTAGATATTCTCTAATGGGTTGTTCAAGTTCCTCTATTACTTTCTCCAATGCCGCTGCTCTCGCTGCATCATTGAACATGGCGACATTTCTGATCGTAAGAGCAATGGCAGCCTTCAAGCTTTCATAGTTAAGGCCCTTCTTCATGACCATCTTGATCAGAGCTGCCAGCGTTTTGTAGAATGTTTCAGTATGAATCTCAACTAAGAGATTCATTTCTGTATTTGAGCTCGACGTGGTGGCGATGTCTACCAAGTCTCTTTTCTGAAGACTCGGGGCAGATGTTGTTGCTTTGGTAGCAAATTGAGATGAAGTCAATGTTGTCGCTGCTACCATGGTTAACTGATCCCCAGGAGCTTCCGAGGCCACATCTTCAGCACTTTGTTGAATTGTTTCTCCAGCCGTTTCTGGAGCTGAAACTACTTGAGTTTCAGTGGCGGTAATAGTTGCGGGAGGATTGGTAGTTATGGTGACTGATTCAGGTTCAGGCACTGTCTTCTCAGGAACTTGTGCTGGATCAGTAGTAATAACGGAGGATGCTATTACAATGTCTCCAACTTCAGTTGATGATTTGACCATGTCTTTATCATCTTATTTGGCTACCGGCTCTTCAAATAGTTTAGTTGTAGTGGGTCCTTCTACAACTGGTTCTTCGTTGAAGTCTGTCAATTCTGCAGCAGATGCTTCTTTATCTACAGTGGGTTCTATTATTTGTTTTTTCTTCGCCCTCAGCAGGAGGAGACAATTCTAGCTGAGCCTGCACTTCAGGCTCTTGTTGTATCTCTGTATCTTCTTCTTCTGAAGAAGAACTCTCTTCCTCAGATTCTATGTTTTCTTCATGAATATCTTCTTGAGGAGGAGGAGGAGCCGCAGGCTTTGATGTAATGATAACACCTACAAAAATTAAACAAAATAAGTTAATATACAAAAATCATAATTTTGTATAGATTTTGTGTAATTTATATTTACCTGGAGTAGGTGCAGGACGCGCCAAGTATGAGTCATAGTCCCCATCCCAGTCATCATCGTCGAAGGCAAGAGCCGGTTCATCTGATGGGATGAGCTCTCGATCAACAGTATGTGTTGTGGCAGAGTCCTCAGTAGCTTGTGCCTTTTGTGGCAAAGACAGATGAAGTGATGAGCTAAGACGTCCAGAAGATAGGACCGCCACAGCTTCTGTTGACGCTGCTGGTTGAGATGCAGAGGATCCTTCTCCAAGATGAGTCAAAGAAGATGTAATGTGTTGAGGATCCTCGACTGGAGTGTCGCTCTCTGGAGTAGCGGCTCTCTGTCTAGAAGGCCCTTTGACAGTAATTTTCTTCTTCTTCTCTGGGAGGGTCTTCTCTGGAAGGGTAACAGTTGCACCTGATTTCCGTTTTCGGTTTTTCCAATAATAATAGTCCCGCAGTTATTTCAACTCCCGTAGGGATTACTTCCAGATACTCATCTGGAACAGCAGCATCATCGGGTATGTCTGGAAGTACCCTGACTGGCTCTTCGACATTCCCTTCCTTGGGCCATCTAAGACTCCCCTTCATGTTGTAGCCATGGGCGAAGGAGCGGATGAATGCATAAAAGCGAGCATACTATGAAGTATACGTAGCTCGGTTGTGCTGGGAGCAGTCGATACTCTGAATTTAGCACCGGTACAAGCAGTGCTAAAGTATCTCCAGGCTCTTGCACCATCAATTAGCTTCCCATAATGATAGAAGCTGGTGGAGGGATTACCAACATGAAGTTGGTCATATCCAAACTGTCGAACGAACTGACTTGGTAGATACGGTTCGAACGTACAGTTGTCTTATTCCTGTACATCAGATGTGAGGGTCTGATGCACACTAGTCATTTGAAAACTGGCACAGGCAATGAAGTCCTCCCTTGCCTCTGTCTTCAAATTGTACACCGAGGCAATCGGCTGGAACTTCTGGCCTTGTGCAAAAGAAGTTCCATCCATGAGAATAGTTCATCACTGCTCGGGTATCTGCCACTGTAGTTGCAGTCCATGTGGCTTTATTGAATTTTTGGAGGAAGACCTCTGCATCATCTCCAGGGGGGTGGCAACAAACTGCAGTTATGATGTAATAGCCAGCCCATCAGATAAGTATAGGGCATCTCTACCCTAGGGAAATCTTTTCGGTGAGGAGCATTGTTGATTAGCTCATCACCAAAGGTCCGTAAGCCTGCATTTATTCGATACACCATTGCCGACAGCAGGTTGATTCTGACCTTGAACACCAAACGTACTGCCGGCCACAATATGTTTCGGTAAATTCTGTCTGCCGTGCTGATCCCTGGCACAACCCATCTCCGTAGCCACAGAAAAGAAAGCCTGCCAGCAAGGCTTCCCTTGAGATCTTCTGACTGCCACGCCTCAGGTAGCTTAAGGTTTCAGTCCCCGCAGGGATGTCTCCAGTCTTAGTGGACAGATGCTGGTCCGGAGACTTATGTGAGATCATCAAACTGTGGATCAGATGTGAAGGATTATTAAACAAGGGTTGATGGTTGGAGCCTTATTTTCCTGAAATCTTTCCTTCTCGTTCTTGGGTATCCTATTCTCGTGGTAGAATAAATAGGTTGTCCATTTATTAATATATGCCAAGTGCGACCCACTGTCATACATAGTGGCAAATTAAGTATTGGCACATAAGTTCTTGGTAGAACTCAACCAATTGAGGATTTTTCTCCCTGATTTCTGCTAGTTCCCGGTTGGAGGGAACATACTCTTCATAGGGCGCTTCACCCATCGACAGCTTAGAGATGAATTGCATCTCGTGTAGGGCAAGACCCATCTCACCTAGTGGGGTTGCAAAAGTTCCTGTTGAACTCATATACAACTCCATCAAAGCCAAGAACAGGTTACTGTTCATCGGTATACCCTGGCTCGTAGAGGCTACCGCTTCATAAAGGCCGATGGCTTCCAGGTCCGTCTTGAAGTTCTTCATGATCCAGCACTAAGCTGAATCCAGTTCTGGTTATAAGGAGTCAGCCACCCTGGTAGCCTAGGGTTGGCCTGAGGATATAATACTGCAGCCTTTATGAACTTTTTGATGAACATTGGAGTCTGCACCGGCTGGATCAGAGCTGAATCTTCGCTCGGTGTAAATCCAGGCAATAGACCGGAAAAAAGGGACAACACCACCACTAGGAGCACTGATGTGGTAGCCCATTTCATTGGCTCTATCCCTCTTGAAAATGATTCTACCTGGCCTACCATGGCTGCTAGGAGTCAGGTTCCATAGCATCTGTCGAGGATGGTTGACATCGACAAACGCAGATAGGGATAATCTCTGACCATGTCGGGGAGATACATTGCCCTATCTCCAAACTTGAACACCCAAGCCTCCTTCTTGGGGTGTTTTGTGACTGAAAATCTATCGCATCCCCGAACAAGAAGGCTGGCTTCGAAAATTGTTGATCATCTAGCGATACCAACAATTTATTTATCATGGACAACAGCATTCTGTCCCCCTGAGCAGCTATTAGTTGTTGTCTTCCTTCAGGGTATTCTGGATTTGACTGAGGGAACTCCATATAGGACAAATTCTCTAAGTAATTCGAGCCCACCATACCAGCTGCCAAGCCAAATATGTCTGTAAGCGGATGAATTTGCAAGTCACTGCCAAAAGAAACAAGAAAAATCAAGTTAGTAAAAATCTAATTTGAATTTTTACGCAGATGACTTAGTCTAAATTTTACGCATAAAGATTGAAGACTCATACTAGAGAGCTTGACTATGCAAAACTTTACGCTCATGCGCAAAAATTAAGTTTTTAAAGTGTAAAAGTTCTTTATTTTACGCAAAGTCTTTCACTTGTGAATTTTACGCTGGCACGTATTGATGTGAGCGTATTTTGAATTTTACGCTGGCACATATTGATGTGAGCGTATTGTGAACTTTATGCTGACACGTATTGACGTGAGCGTATTTTGATTTTTACGCTGGCACATATTGATGTGAGCGTATTATGAACTTTACGCTGGCACATATTGATGTGAGCGTATTTTGATTTTTATGCTGGCATATTGATGTGAGCGTATTTTGTTTTTACGCTGGCACGTATAGACGTGGGTGTATGTTTTAATTTTACGCTGACACGTATAATGTGGGCGTATTTTGTTATTTTAATTTCTACGCTGACACATATAAACGTGGGCGTAAAGTTTAAAGTTCGAGTTTTCTTCTTTTCTCTGGCGAACTCATGGTCGAAGTTAGGTAGTGTCCTACCTTTCATGGCTAGAGCCACAGCAGGGTTGCTCTATCGGGGTGCCACAGATGAAGGGATGTTGGTTTCCGCACGATCAGTCGTCGACAAAGCAGCGACGGGCTTCTTGCCCTTGCTGCCGGCTGCGGTTTTGCTCTTGGGGGGCATCGATTCAAAGTAAGAGTACGTAGAGAAAGAGAAGAAAGAGAGTAAAGAAATTCGGGATTGCAAAGGACGAGTAAAGTTCTCTCTGTACTCGTAAAGCTCTATTTATAGAATTTTGAAATCAGTTCAAATTTCCGAAATTTATGCTGACTGTTGGATATCTCTACTTTTACGCGGACTGTTGAGTATCCCGAACTCTACGCAGATGACCGTTGGGTATCCCGAATTTTACGCAGACTATTGAATATCCCAGATTTTACGCTTATGTTCAAAGTATTTTAAATTTTGAAAAAATTTGAAAACTTTGAAGGGGGTCTTGTAGGAGCGTAAAAAGTGCTTCATGGACTAAGTCAAAGAAGTTGAACTTTACGCAAGTCAAACAGAGTCAAACTCAGACTTTACGCAAGACAAACAGAGTAAAACTCTACGCGAGCTAGTTTACGCGAGAGTTATCCTCAAAGCTTTTACGCGAGGGACAGGCTGTCAAATCAACGCATTTAATGCGCGTGATACTGTTCTGACATAATGATTTTCTGACAGCAGACAGCACAGAAGTCAAAAAGATTTGATTTACACCAAACCCAACACTTGTCGTTTAATGTGCAGATGGGCTACTTTACGCTCAAGAGATTGCTTCTTTTACGCATGAAAGCTATTCGAGCTTTTTACGCTCAAGGCTGTTGTGCGCGTAAAGTTTATTTGAGCTAATTTTACGCTTAAGGCTACTTTTCAGCCACTTTACGCGGAAAGTCTATTTTGGGTCATTTTTACGCCTGATCTTTTCTGGCTACATGAGAACGTGGTCTGCTTACGTGGCTTTCATGCCACACTTATCGAAGAACGTGTGTACGTGCTCTCCCATTTTGTTGAAGTAGTGGGACATGTGTCATCATGCGTAGAGACATGCGTAGAGAATAATTTCCATCATGGGTGACAGTTACTTGCGTAAAGACCCAAATTTGTTGCTTTTTATGCACAGAGGGTCTAGTCTATAAATAGACTTATTTTTAAACACAAGAGATCATCAAGAGATACAGGAGAGGAGATTCTGAGAAAAGTCATACTTTCAGAGTGATATTCCCAGAAGCACTTCTTCAACTTTTTCTCAAGAACAGGGTGAAGAAAAGCAGGAAAGCTTTCGAATGTGCCATCAGTGCCGTTGCTCGATACCTTTTGGTGACTTAGTTCTTCCGATTGTTCGTCTTCTTCAAGCAGTTTTTTATCATCATCGTACGGTCCAAGGAACAAAGTGATCGCTCTCAGATCAGACTTCCATAGCAATACTTCCAGAAATAATTTATACTTTTGTACTTTTTCTAGTTTTCTTTCAAAAGCCAATTTTAGGCATTTTGTTAAGTGAAACAACCACCTCCTCAAGTTGCCTCTGTGTCAATTCAAGCTGATCCCAGTCAGTCTGGTGCTAGGGGTGGTAATTACCACGCTGTCCTCCTCCTAATACTTCTAACCAACCCATCAATTCCCAAACATCAGAGGATGCTAATGAAACTGTAAAACTATTATGCACTCAGTTTGAGGCCTTCAAGCAGAAAGATGGCCTACAAAGACTGGACATAAAGCAACCGTATCCTACAGAATGGAAGAAAGTTCCATTCCCTCCTAAATACAAGCTTCCGAGCATTATGTTGTTGATGGCAGTACCTCTCCAAGTCAGTACATCAATTATTTTGAGGTGATGACCGATCAATTACAGCCAAATGATGCTCTCCTTACCAGAGTGTTCGTCGGTTGTTTAGCCGGCACAGCATATGACTGGTATCACAACTTGCCTGATGGCTGCATAACTTCTTTTGTTGGTTTCAAGCAAATGCTCTTGGAACGGTTTTATGAGGGAGTCAACGATATGACAATGTCTGCCCTCATTAAGATTAAACAGAGGCACAATGAATCCACAAAAAGTTTTATTGAAAGATTCGCCGAGAGGCACTCAAAATGTCTTTAGGAACTCCATCTGCTGTAACAATAGACACTTGCAAATCAAACTTGTTGCCTATTATCAGTATGTGGACAGGATCTACACAATTCCAGGATTGGCTTTCTTTCATTGTAAATACAAAGGCGGCAGAGGTTAGTGCCGAAAAGTTTAAACAGTTAAGAGTTCAGATGACTCATCCTAACCAAGACGAACATTCTACACTCGGGGGTAATAATCGACAGAATAACAGCAAGAGTAAAGAAACACTGGCCATCAATCTCAAGGGAAAAGAGTCTTTGGCTGTCAACGTCGCTCAGACAACGCCCACTCCATCACCACCATCACAGAAGACAACTCGTCCAAAGGAAGAGTATTCTTTCGATGAAGGTGATACTTTGAGCATCTTCGATTGCTTGATCAAAAGCAATAAACTTCAACTTCCAGAGGAAAAATGGCCAGAAGAAGTGGGTAAAACCGATCACCCTAAATATTGTGTTTATCACATATTTATAGGGCATCCCACCAGAGCATGTTATGTGCTCAAGGGCAAAATCCAGGAGTTGGTCAATTCTGGAGCAATTACTCTTCAGCAGACGAGAAAACGGTGACCGCTAATGTGGTTTCTCTACAATTCGATGATTTTGCACCACAACTTGTACAACATGGTGTTGTCCCCATTCCAAGGACTGCTCTTAAGATCGTGAATCTCCCATCTCCTCAAAATGAAGGTCTTGTTCCACTATCGACTGACAGAGGAGAGATCGTGTAGATTCATCCAGATTTGGTAGCAGAGTTTGAAACGTCGTCCTCTTCTAAGCAAAAGAAATACACCAAATCTAATAACTGCAACATGATATCCTTTGAACCAGTAACAGAAGAAAAAATTCTAATGGGCACTAGATCTGGGAAACCCTATCTTGAGAATATCCCGAAAATTAAGAGAATCATGCTCCATCTCCTAATGCCTCCTCATCTTCTCCTGCTGAGAATATACCATCTACATCCCTGTCTGTGGTTGAACCATCTCCTCCTAAACCAACATCAGCAGATAAGAAAAAGCAACCTGTTCGCTTTGACAAAGCACTGAAGAAGTCATCATCTCTTGGACTTGAAAAGCCTTACAATTTTGACATATTGGCTCAATTGGTCAATACTCCAGCAAGATTGTCAATCTTTGAACTCTTACGTCTCTCAAAAGAGACTCGAGAGACGTTAGGTGAAGCTTTGATGCAGGCTGACGCTATCTTACTCTTCTCAAGAAGCCTGAAAAGGAGCCAGTCAGTTGTGAACATTGTCATAGTATATTTGAACTAATGCCCAATATTACTTTTACACAAGATGACATGTTATTAGAAGATAATCTTCATGATCGTCCTCTCTATTTTACGGGGTATGTAGATACTATGAAAGTCGATCGTATTCTGATTGACCCCGGGTCTGCACTTAGCATCATGTCGAAGTCTTTACTGGATGCTTTGAAAATCCCAGTGCATAACCTCTCTACAACTATCACTACCATCTTGGGATTCAATCAAAGAAGAAGTGAACCTTTGGAGAAGATATGCCTAAAACTTCAAATTGGCAATCTTCGTACAAAGGTAACTCTCTATGTTATCGACAATCATGGCTCATACAACGCTTGTTGGGAAGGCCATTCCTCCATGAACACAATATTGTACTTTCTACTCTCCACCAATGTTTCAAATATATGGATGGTAATGGAGAAGTCCAAAAAAAGGTTGCAGATTTGAATATTTTTAAAGGGGTTGAAGCATACTACAACGATTCTCGCATGTACAAGAAAGAATTCATGAAGGTGGTACTAGCAATGGACACGTATAAAGAACAAAAAAATGTGTCGAATGATACACTAGTGATCCCGGTCAAAGGACGTACCTCTTGTCCTCAGTCTTCCAAACCACTGACTATATCTTCCTTCCCATGAGAAGCAGCCCAAGGGTGATAGTCGGGAACAAAGGGAGCTCACCTCTTCTGAGCCACTTGTAATGATCTTCGTCGCAAGAAGCCTCATTCGCCTTCTCGTTCTTCTCTCCTCTCTTGTCATTAATCTGACTAAGCATGCTAAGGCTAAAGTTTCTGTTATAAATGATGGTGTAAAATCATTAAAGCATCTCCTTTGCAGTATACTAATGTCTCTTACTATACTCAGTGTTATTTGGACATGCTAGATAGCTTTAAACCACTTACAATAGAAGTCGTATCATCTCTTCGAAATACGGTATCACTGGATTCAATACAAGAGTCGTACTTCTTAGTACCGTCTCGAAAGAAAGATGAAAAGCCTATATTCTTCAACAAAAGAGAAGCCAAAAATCATGCTCTATAACGATAATAGAGATGATTCTGGAAGGCTACAATTACGCCGCAATAGTCCTCAATCTAAAGCAATCATCCGCAAAATGGGCTATAATTTCAAAACTGGCCTCAACAACGGTAAAGGGAGGCGAACTCCTCTTCGTAGTAGTTCCAAAAGAAAAATCACAATAATTCCACAGTAAAACGAAATGGGGACTAGGTTATGCTTCACCACTCCTAACTCCAGAACCTTCTGAATCTGATGAAGAAGAACGATCAAACTCTTCTGATTCTATTTTATGGGATTATGACACCATCATTGGTCATGTTCATAGGGTGATAATATCTTCTAACATGGTGTCTGCCGAATTGTTGGAAGATGATGAAGATGATATTGAAGAAGCTCCTGAATTGGACCCTTGGACACAAAAGATGGACAATCAGTGGGAACTTCGTTTTGAACAACGAGAGCCACCTACTGAGGATCAACTAGTCCAGATCGATATTGGAGAGGAGGGCGTATCACGACCAATCTTCATTAACAAAAATCTTCCAGATGATGAAAACAAGAATTGATTCACCTTATTCGTGATATTGATGTCTTCGCCTGGAGTTATGAAGATATGCCGGGATTAGATCCTTAAATTGTAACTAACAAGCTTAATATCTTGCCGAATGCCAAGCCGGTCAAACAACAACAACAGCAATTCAAGCCTGAAATATTGGATGCAATTGATGATGAAGTCAAAAAGCTTATACCTTACGGTTTTATCAGAGAAGAACAGCATCCTGACTGGGTAGCCAACGTGTCCAGTCCTGAAGAAGATCGAAAAGGTTCGAGTTTGCATAGACTTTCTGGATCTTAATGATGCTTGCCCTAAAGACGAATTCCCTTTCCCAATTACTGATGTCAATCGACAATACATGTGGATTCGAACGAATTTCTTTCATGGACGGGTTTTCTGGATATAATCAAATTCGGATGATTCCTGAAGATGAGAAACATACTTCGTTTCATACTCCTCGTGGAGTGTACTGTTATACAGTCATGCCATTTGGTCTTAAGTATGCAGGTGCAACTTACCAGCGGGCTATGAGTACTATCTTTCGGGATCATCTACGAAAGACTATCGAATGCTATGTTGACGATATTGCTGTCAAAAGTCATCTTAAGGAAGATCACATTCAAGATTTAAGAACTATCTTCAATCTAATGCGCCAGCATCTTTTCTTTGAAACTGAAGTGACTGTTCATTCATTCACTTTCTTTGATTTATCATTCATTTGGCATTTATTGTCTCTTGTTTTAAATAATATGGATTCACGTCCTTTACACCTCTGAATTTCGATTATTTATATCAGCAACTTGTCACGTCTTTATTACCTCTGATAAAGTTGTCTATTGAAATAACAGTATTGCTAAATTTTATATTCTGCCACGTCCACATTATCTCTGAGCAGATATAATAATATTATTATTTTCTAAATCATGAAATATATCATGTCCAATACCTCAGAATATTTTTCTATTCTATTGCTTATATCTATATCAAGATATGCAACAAGTAATGGAACCACATAAAAAAGTCTTTATTGTTCTCTTTCTACAAAAGAAGAAAAAGGAGTACATTGTAGAAAGAAGCAAAAAAATTTGCCCATTTTCACTCCGAATGATAGATGGTGAGTTCTGCAATTTGTTTCTTCAGAACCTGAATTCTTTCATCACGAGAATCTAGCACTCTCTGCCTAGCTTCAACTCGTCCTGATTCAGGATCGAAAGGTTGTAGGGTAGCAGTTCGACGTTTTAGCTCTTCATTCTGAAGACGTTCAAATTCTTTCTTCTAGTCCTTCAAAATCTCCACCCGATCAATAGCAGATTGGTACAATTGATTCTCTTGTTCAATGCTCTGCTTAGCAGTTTAGAGTTCTGCCTGAAGTTGAGAAATTTTGGCTTCTAGATCAGCAACCTTTTTCTCTTCCTCTATAGCCTTGGTCTTGTGACTCTCAGCAATAATAGCCACATCAGAGATTTGAATGTCTAGCTCAGAGGATTGTCTAGTGAAAGCCAGCATGAATGTTTTAAAATCAGCTTTACTAATTTCTGCTTCTCGAACCATGGTTTCATATTTCATGTTTACTAGTGGCTCAATATCTTCTATTTTTAGCTCCTTGTAAGCCTTGATCGACCTCTCTAGCTCATCCAAAATATGTTCCAAAAATGAAGCTTGAGCTTCGCTTGACTACGGATGCCTTCGATCAAGAATGTAGTGGGAGTTCTAACAGTACTGAAAGGGACATCCTCTCTCTCCATAACTCTATGAACTAGAGGCTCCAGAGACATAAAAAAAACTCTCGTGAAAGAGGTCACCACAAATTTGTTAGCTGTCAGGGCTCCTGGAGTAGCTACTATGTTTGTAGAAGTTTCACAGCTTTAGCAGGTGGGGGTACTTCATCTGGAGTACTAATATGAGAAGAGCTTCCTTCCCCGGCTACAGCCCAGTAGGTGCTACTGCAAATCACATATATTATAACATATAATGCTGAAGATGCAATAACAAATCGTTCATAGTGGGGAAACTTACTTGAGCTGAGTACATTATGAGGAGTCTCAATAGCTTTAATTGTCTCGGACTGAAGTTTGGACAGAGTCTCTGTAGACATGGTGGCCTGACTACTCCCTGCTCCTGATTCAGTCGGAGGTGGTAGGTTACTAGAGTTTCATTTACTAATTCAGTTGCCACCTTAGACACTTCGGGCGGCTCAGTGGTCGTGGGTTCATTAACTTCAGGAAGATTGACAGGTTCCTTATCATGAACCACATCCTCCTCGTCTTCAGCAAGCGAAGGATCTTCATCAACTGGGATTTCTTGTGATGATGCATTCGCTAAAGTTTGTTTTTCTTTAGCAATGTTGTCCCAATCTTCATCATAAGTTTCATCATCAAAATCACAACCGTTCAATGCATCAATTACTGCCTCTCCTGAATGAGTAGATCTATATTTGAGCTTACGAAGTATCTTGTGGAGGTAAATCCTGTTTGGAAAGGAAGCTTTTGGACTCACGAGAGTTGGAGAGGGAATTGGTATCCCTGCTGCAGCAAGTACATTGGCAGGAACATTTACTGTCATGATGGTGGAAGGAGGACGGACATCTGTTAAAGTATATCACTTCTATCTTATTGATGGAGGTATATCAGCAATGTCCAATCTTCTTCTAACTTCTTTGAGTATCGGTACGTTTGGCCCTGCAACAGCTTCGGTACGATTACCTTCTGGATCGATCAAGGAAGCAGAAGTTCCTCCCTCTGCAATCTTCCCCTGTTTCTTAATAGAAGAAGGGGTAATATCCTTCTCTCCAGAAGAAGAACTGAGAAGCAACTGTTTTGATTGAGAACGAGTTGTTCTCGTAGTCACTGGTTCATTGATAACCAGTGATGTTCTTTTTTCTTCTCTGGAGCCCTTGGATAATTAGGAGGACTATCCCGTTGAGGAGAGGCTGTCGTTTCCTTAGTCTTTCTCTTCTTCAAACCTTTAACAGAGGATTTTTCTTTCGCATCTTTATGGATATATCTAAAGGATCTTGAACTGGGTCAGTAAAAATTAAAATTGATGCCTCCAAGGTACATCGACAGGATCTCTATCTTCTACATCCCGAAAGACTGAAGAGTACGTTTCCCTTATTTAATTCTCCTTTCAGTTGCGAAGCTATGTGCAGGATGGAAGCTTTCAGCGAATGTGTTCGCTGAAGTATAGAAGTTTGCATATGAATATAACATACGCGGGCCTTGGGGAAGTTTATAAGGCATAGAAAAATAGCTTTTGTGCCCCGGGCATTGTAATAATTCCAAGCCCTAGCCCCATCAATAAGATAACCCTTGGCCTGTAGGCAAGTGGTTGCATTTCCTACATGAAGCTGATCATACCCGAACTGTGTGCAAATCGACTCGCAAATACGGTTCCAAATAGCATTCTTCTTCAAATCTATAGACCAAGTAAGAGGGTCGAATTATCTTAAGCCAGGAAAAGATGTTTGGACTTAAACGAAGTGTTTCTTCAGGTAAGTCATCATTTGTGGAGGCATAGTATCATACCCTGAAGGGGGGCCAACACACTGAAAATACCATCCTGATCCATGGTTCAAGGCAAGTCGACACTTTGAAAGAGCAGTATATTTCCAATGAGCATTAGCAAAATACCCGATAAAGTCTCCATCAGCAGGTCCCATATCCGGGTTCATTAAACAGGGATGGTGTAGCAATAACCATCTGAACAAATAAGTATATGGCATTTCAGTACGGGGAAAATCTGACCGACTATCCTTATCTTGCAGCATAGTATCCACCAAAGAATGCAATCCAGCGTTCAGGCGCAGGTCATGGCTGATAGGAGATCCATCTTGTATCCAAATACAAGATGTGTTGCAGCGAACAAAATACCCCGGTAGAATCTGTCAACCGTACTGGCTCCGAAACTACAAAATGTCGTAGCCATAAAGATAGAAAGCCTGCCAGCTGGGCTTCTGGAGACATAGGTCTGTAACCCTGTCTAAGGTAACTTTGAGAACATGCCAGCCTTGAACAGACCCGAGTCCTCAGTCAAGGTGACATCCCCATGATTATGTTTTCCATCAATAATTGTATATCACTTCTATCAAAAGGTTCAAAGAAACGAGGCGTACAGGCTTGAGTCCAGTGGCTTGTCCTCCACACATGACCCAGGAACAGATATGGCATCCATTTTGTGATGTAGCAAGTACCCGCAGTGGCACTTTCGTAGTAGAGTGAGCAGATTTATAGTGACACAGCAGCTCTTGGAAAACAGTGATCATCTGGGGATTCTTCTTTGCTAGAGCATCTAATTCATCATTTGTGGGTACATATTCTTCATATGGGTTATCACCCATCGGTAGAGAGAGATATATTCTATCTCGTTAAGAGCAAATCCTATCTCTCCATGAGGCGTCATGAAGGTCCCTGTGCTTTTGTTATCTCTCTCTATTAAAGCAAAAACATGTGAGGGTTTGGATGAATGCCATATACTTTAGTGCAGATGGGATTATAGAGGCCCAGATCAATGAGCTTGTCTTTGAATTCCTCCAAAATCCATATGGACAAGCTACTCCAGCGCTTCATTCCAAGGTTTACCAGGCCTGTCATGCGCATAGCGCGGTCTGGATATCTTCCTTCAGCTTTTGCAAATGTATTTGCAAAAATAGGTATTCTGACTGAAGAGCAGGGAAGAATCCTCGGGAGGGATGCAGCTGGCCTTAAACCTCTAAGTGTGTGCTATATTTTTCAGAAGTGCTGTAAAAAAGGTCTTTGTTCTGCGGACCCACTTTATAACAGATTCGACCGACTCTTGCTTGTTGGAGAGGAGTCAAATCCCATGACATCTTCTAGGATAGCTAGCAAAAGCATACTGGATAATGCCATAACCTTGATATTTCTGTTAGATGTATGGCATTGTTTCCCTTTAAGAAATATCTCGTCTCTTTTCTTGCCTTAGTTTGGGAGGTTTTCTTGATAGCATCCCCGAATAAAAAGTAGGTTTTTTTGTGGACTGTAGTATCCAAGCTCTGAAGGGGTTCACCGTTCATCAAGTTCAAAAGAGTTTGATCTTGATCTATGAGTAGAGTTCTTCGTGCTTCAGGACCATCATATTGAGGGAAAGTGACATGAGACAAATTCTCTCTATACTCTGGGACGTTAAATGTTGAAGCAAACCTTTCTGCATTCGGGTCTTCCCTGAGATTAACTGCAAAGAGATATATGAACAAAAAAAATTAGAAGCAAAAAAAGATGTATGAATTCTTGAGTTATATAGACTCTCTGAGTTGCACCACGAGATGTGTTGTACAAAAACTTAGGTTGCACAACAACCCAGGCGCCACATGCCATGTTGCGAAACTCAAGTTGGGCAACACCTCAGGTTGCGCCGCATACTGAGTTGCGTCTCAAATTAAGTCGTGCAGTATTGTTTTTTAACTGTACGCATAATATGCGCAACACAGTTTGTAAAAACGAACGTGTTCAAGAAAAGGGCGACCACACCCTAAGAAGGGGTGGCGCAAAGTTTGTGATACTCCACACTCTAAAAAGAGGGCGCAAATCAATTATTGATGAAATCATCGCTCGTAAATCGAATCGGCTCGTCCTTAATCACCTTCCATTGTTGGGTTGGTCTCTCGACGAGAAGAAGGCGGCGCATATTGTAGCACATGGGTAGGTGGAGCACGAGTTGAAGGGGTGGCGCTGGCCTTTCCTTTGTCAGCAGCAGTCCTTTAGGGGCTATGTCGTCGAGAAGATGGTCGGAAAAGAGGTTTGCAAAAGTTATAGATATTTTCTCAGAAGATTAAAAGAGTAAAAGTAAAGAATCATAGTGGAATAAATGGGAATTATTTATAGCTAGAAAGTCAGAATCCTAACAGTCATCCTGAATCATGCATGATAAATCGTAATTGGTCATAACAGATTAAAAAAGACTGGCGCAACTTGACTCAGTCAATACTTTTATAAATTTCAAAGTATTTCAAAAACTTTGAAATATTTTTAAGTTTTGAAAACTTTGACGGGGGTCTTGTAGGGCCTAAAAATCAAGTTGCGCAATAAAATCTACTAACC
>JANAVB010017196.1:1530718-1570515 GCA_029216955.1 Iris pallida | reverse complement strand
GCAGACCTCTCCCTGAGCATTAGTATATGACCCCACTAAAAACCAATATAACCTAATGTATGTACGTGCCCTGACCAACTAGTTCTCAGGTTAACTTATCTACACTTGAGACAAATGTTCAGTAGCTATCCGTCCAATGCAAGGATGTTACACCTGATATGAAAGTATCAGTATGATACTAGACGTCGAACATGATACCAAGTATCATATTTGATACCAAGTATCCCCTTGTTCCTATCAATGCTCATTGGTATGCAATCGTCTGTCAACCTAAAACAGGACATGGAATTGATGTAAGGAGTTTGATACTTCATGACAATTAACACCCTAACACATGATATGATGCATCATTAACACTCTGTGCTCGACACACGAGCGCACCCCTATAAGTCCCTTTATTAGACATTACTTCGAACACCTACTTATCCATCCTATTTTGGTAAATGATAAGAGTTTGCAAGTCTATAGTAGATTAGTTCTAATGAACCAAAGCCATGGTGGTGAGGATTACCTGTCGAAGGTTGGCTTTGCTTCAAAACTTCGAGTAGTTCCTCGATGCAAAGCAGGGGAATTTGTGGCAGGAAAATTAGGGTTCGTGGAAAGGGCTGATCAATCCTTGATATATATATATATATATATATATATATATATATATTCCCAAGTTTAGATATGATCAAACTCTGATTTGGATTTAATCTCCAGGATTTGATCATAGCTCTTGCTCCTGAGTTTGATTTTAAATTCGAAAAGCAATCGGCTGCACTGTGTTTTGAATCAACACATTTGCAATTAGGATCCTGGGTGTTTTGGGGGTTGGAATTAACATAATTGTACTTAGATCCCTCTAAGTTGTGATATTTACAAAAAACTCCAACTTTCTCTTTATGTATTAAGAAGTAATTAATATATATATTACATATATACATTAGCAATATTTTTATGCATTAACTAATAATTTAGCAATAATTGATAACATTAAAAATGGAGATTTTGGGTCAAGGGCTCACACCCTCCCAGGTTGCTAGCTAGTTCAAGCAACGGGAGTCCATTTAACTTTTCCTATGAGGAATTAAGTGGGTAGATGATGTTATTGCCGGGGCACAATTTTTGATGGAAAATTGAGGAAATGAAACAATTGTAAAAACAACGTTTCAACGCAACACTTCAAAGAAGGTGCACAACAGAGATCCTAGGGGTTCTGGATTACGATAATCTAAAAAGGTTTCGTAACAGTAGCAAACGACAGTAGCCCCTCTAAACAGAAGGTACGAATCGAAATGCTAACAGCAGTATCGATGACAGGCAAAAGATGGAAGATAGCCTGCTGGGATGAATAATCGTCGTTGCTCAAAGCTTAATTTGCTCCACACGAACAGCTTCCAGGAACCAGCAAGTTAGACCGAGAACTTAGGAACACTTTGCTCTTCTGACTCCTCGGAAGGCGCACGGACTCCTGCACTAAGTGGCGCTGATGCACTGCTTCCTTCACTCTCAAACTTTGTGGATACACGCAAGGAATGGTGCTAAAAAACACTTCTACCTTATGTGAATTCTGAACTTCTATATTGAGAGAGAGAGCGGAGAAGTTTATATAGACTCGCTCTGTAACCGCCCAGTTAACAACATGTTCGGGATGGGAAGAAACCGTCCTGAACATGTTGTAACTGCTCAATCGTACACAGACACGATCTGAGTCAAAGGGTGCACAATACGCACTATTTGCACCACTTGCACAACGCTCGCAACTTGTGCCACTAGTGCACCCCGCGCAACCTGCGCCAACCTGTACCAACCGTGTGCCAACATGCAGCGTCCACTGGCGCGTCACTGGGCCACGTAACTGGATGCGCCACTCGGCCCCGCAACTGGACGTGCAACTGGCCGCACAACTTGCCGTACAACTTGGACCGCAACTTGGACGCACAACTTGGCGTGTCACTTGGTCGTGCCAATTGGCACGCAAGTGGCTCGCACAATGAGCGCAACTTAAGCGCACTATGCGTCTAGCGACGATGCTGACGTGCTAAGTACAAAGTGTGCCAACAAAATGTCATATTACGCCTCATGAGCCCATGAGTCCGAGTCCATGTCCGAGTCCGAGTCTGAGTCTGGGCTTAGCTCCGATAGAAATAAATTTCCCAAGAGCAAAAAGCATGAATGCTCTCAATTGTTGATTTAGCCTTTTCTCCATTAGAAAAATAATCCCACATGGCACACACCATATGCACCTTCACACCACATGTGCATCTCTAAAAGAGCATAGCTAACATATAGAGATACAACTCCTTTGGCCTAGCCGATGTGGGACTAAAGTTCCAAAACAAAAAAGGCCAAAACCCAATAATCTCCCACATATCTCTATATATGGGTATAAGTGTTTCCCACAGTAACTGTCCATCATGCATTAGGAGAGATGTCACTAACGACTTAAATCTTCCTGCATGGGTCAAACAACATATAATACAAGAATGGACTAAGCCTTGAATTCTACACCATAGCTGAAATTCTTTCCACTCACATAGTAGTTACATGTGCTTCTAGCTACACATTAAAGGTCCTAGGCCAGCCTGGTTTCAGTGTATAATTTTGGGCCTCTACAAGTTTACCCTCATGATACGGTCTGTTATCTCTTTGTTCATATACTATAGGTGAGTTCTTTGTTAAAGAGACATGGCATGAAGTGCTTTGCGCTTTCCTTACGGTGCTACGTCGCTATGACATGGCCTAAAGCCAAGGCCTTACCCCGTATCGGGAACCTCATCGTAGTGTCATACTACTGTAGCATGAGGTCACCGCCTCTTTGTAGTGCCATACTACCCAGCATAAACCTTTAGGCTCCCTTGCGGTGTTACGCCGCAACGTCATGGCTTACAAGACCGAGGCTTTACCCCTAACCGGGTACCTCATGTGGTGTCGTGCCACTGTAACATGAGGAACCCCTCCTCTTTATAGTGCTGACTACACCCTCTTTCATTCCAATATACAGCATTAGGCTACCTCCTATTTGTGGTGCTACACCGCTGTGACTTGGCTCATACAGCCGAGGCATTACCCCTTTCGGGAATCTCATGGTGGAGTCACCCCACAGTAGCATAGAGTTTTACTCCTTGTAGTGTTGTGCTACCGTGCTTCCTGTAAAGCACACCAGGCATTCACTCTACCTGGGAAATCATTAAGGCGTTTAAGCCATCCTTTCCACAGGATCCGTTTTCCGTAAAAAATAACAGTAGACAACAGTGGTTGTAGGTCCGTAACCTCTCCATGCCCAATAGGACATGTACCTACCGTTCCTGATATTCTTTCGATTAATGGTCCTCCCTTGAACCAAAAGCTAGAGGCCTAGTAAATTTTTCTTTGAACTAATAGCACAAACTTTACGGTAGGATTGCAATAATACAATATCAGAATGCCTTCAAGTCCATTTTACAAGCTGTGTCATCGACCAACTGGCGCTTGAGGTCCTTGGTGAACAGATCCGTCAGGTTCTCCTGACTCCGAACATCAATCACTGCAATGACATCCCTCTTGATGAGATCGTGCACTGCCCTGTGCTTCAACCGTACAGTCCTCTTCTTCCCGTTGAAGAGGTCATTTAATGCCACCGCCGCAGTCGTCTGGTTGTCGCAGTATATCGGTATCCCCGATATTTGTGCCCCAACTACTAGAATATCATACATGAGCTTCCGAAGCCATTCTGTTTTCTCCGTTGCGGTATCAAGTGCAAAGAACTCAGATTCCATGGATGACCGCGAGAGCATAGTCTGCTTCTTCGATTTCCACGATATAGCAGCTCCATCCATTGTAAAAATGTATCCACCTGTGGACCTCTCGCTCTCCACTTCTGAGCACCAGCTGGCATCACTGAAGCCTTCCACTACCGACGGATCTCCGCTGTAGTGCAGTGCATATGTCTGAGTCTTCTTGAGATATCTCATAACCCGCTTCACAGCTTTCCAGTGCTCAACGCCTGGATTGCTAGTGAATCGACTCAGCATTCCCACAGCGAAAGCTATGTCAGGCCTAGTGGCAGTAGTAGCGTACATCAAACTCCCGATGACGCTAGCATACTCCAACTGCCTGACACTTTTCTCTGAATTAGGCTTCAGCTTCAGATCACACATGTACGGCATATCGATCCCTGGAAGATCCTGATACCCATAACGAGTGATCATCTTCTCAACATAATGAGACTGTGACAGCGCTAATCCAGTGTCTGTCCGGATGATCTTGATCCCTAAGATCACATCAGCTTCCCCCAAGTCCTTCATACTGAACTTGTTCGAGAAGAACTTCTTTGTCTCCGTGACACAGCCCATATTCGTACCTAGGATCAGCATGTCGTCCACGTATAGACAAACGATCACACCTCTTCCATCAGTGAACTTCGTGTAAACATACTTGTCCGTCTCGCTGACCATGTTGCCATTTGACCTTATAATCTTATCAAATTTCTTATGCCACATCTTAGGAGCCTGTTTAAGACTGTACAAGGATTTCACCACTTGCAGACTTTGTCTTCAAGACCCTTGACAACAAATCCCTCTGGCTGTTGCATGTAAATCTCTTCGGTCAGCTCGCCATTCAGGAATGCCGTTTTCACATCCATCTGATGTATCACCATCTTATGTATCGCTGCGAGAGTAATCAACATTCTGATGGTGGTCATCCGGGCTACTGGAGCATACGTGTCAAAGTAGTCGATCCCCTACTTCTAAGAAAACCCCTTTGCCACTAGCCTGGCCTTGAACTTATCAATGGTTCCATCATCTTTCATCTTCTTTTTGAAGATCCACTTGCATCCGATAGGTTTTGCTCCTTCAGGTAGATCAACCAACACCCAAGTGTTATTGAGGTGATTGATTCAATTTTATTGTCTATCGCCTCCTTCCAGAAAATAGCATCTCTGGTCTTCATCGTCTCATCATAGGTAAGCGGATCTGCTTCCATATGATAGGTGATGAAGTCATCTCCGAAGTTCTTCGGCCTCCTCCCTCGCTTTGACGACGGCTCAGCGAGTTCTGGTTCAATCGTTGTCTCTCAGCAACAACTTCATCTTGGACAACTGGCTCATTGAAGATCTCAGTTTCTTGCGCACCCCGCATTATTCTCCGGTATATCCGCAAGAACAATATTCTTGTGTCTTGTAAATTTATCTTCAAAATATTCTGCATACGAGATTCAATGATATGATTTGACTCAATATCAAAAAATCTCCGAGCATCACTCTTCTCGACATACCCAAGAAGATCGTCTTTGTAGTCCTTGTCCCAAGCTTCTGAATCTTCAGATCTGGAAGCTTGACATATGTCAGACACCCCCACACTCGAATGACATTCAAGTTAGGTCTGACCTTGAACCAGAGTTCATGAGGAGTAATTTCTGAAGTTGCATGAGGCACTCTATTTAGAATAAAAGTGACCATCAATGCAGCTTCTCCCCAGTAGCACTTTAAAAGACCCACAGTCAACAATATTGAGTTAATCATTTCTGTTAACGTTTTGTTCTTCCTCTATGCTACTCTATTTGATTAAAGAGAGTACGGAGCCGTAGTCTCATTGACAATTCCATGTTCTTTGCAGAACGTTACGAATTCATAAGACCTGTACTCTCTACCCTCGATCACTTCTTATTCTCTTGAGTTGTTGTCCAGTCTGCCGCTCAGCTTCGACCCTGAACTCCTTGAACTTCTCGAATGCTTCATCTTTCACCTTCAGCAAGTAGACGAACGCATACTTTAAGAAGTCATCGATGAAGGTTATGAAATACTTTATCCCAGCCTTTGTAGAGAATTGTTTTCACAGATATCGGAGTGTACCAATTCCAGAAGATCTGTACTTCGAAACACTCGAGGAAAGGATTTCCTTGTGATCTTTGTTTGAGCACAAACTTCACATTTCTCTACCTTACCCCCACACTTGGAGATAAGTCCTAGACTAGATATTTTGTTTATTCGTTTACAATGAACATGTCCTAGCCTGTTATGCCACAACTCAAGAGTATAAGCAAAAAGAGTGAATGCATTAATTACATTGGACTGATTTACATGCTAAATGTTGAAATTCCTTCGATATAAAAGCTTTCCTGAAATATGTTCTCTTAAGAGACATCGTCATCTGGCCAGCATTGATGTCCATCCTGAGGCTTGTATTGCAGAGTAGGTCTTCCGAGATCAGGTTCTTGGCAATAGCAGGTACATGCTTCACGCCTTGAAGCGTCAGAATCTTGCCAGAAGTTAACTTCAACACCACCGTCCCGACCCGAGAACTTCAGCTTTATAGGGCCTAAAAATCAAGTTGTGCCATGAATATACTAACCAGTGATCAAGTTGTGCCCCAAAAATCAGGTTGCGCCACTGATATGAAGTCCAGAGAATGAACTGCACCGCTGAACAGGTTGCACCTGATATCAGACTGCGCCCAGTCTTGTTGTGCCAAAATCTATGTGGCGTCTGACATTTAATGGCCATCATTACCTGACAACACTGACAACTGATACCACAGTGAACGAGAAAATTTTCTTTAAATCCTGTGAATTGTGCCGCTCGAGGGGATTTGGTTGACAGCTGTCCTGTACACTTTGTAAGTTGCGCCAAGGCACAATCCAGACAAATCTTTAGTTGCGCCTAGGTGCAATCTGAATGACTTCTGCTCAAAAGCTGCCACGTGTTTAGGCACGGCTCAATCAGGCACAGTTGACCGAAGCTGGCGCAACCTGATAAAGTTGAGATAATTTTCATTTATAAAGCAGGATGACGTGGCGCACATGCCACTAATCTCTCAAGATGTGTCTACTATCCTATACACGACCATGCGCATCTCAATCACATGATGCCACGCGTCTAAATACAGTTAGTACACGACTTATAACCGAATGAAAATTGGCACAACAAGAGGGTGGCGCAACCCAGTATGCCGCAATCTAGCTTCGTGCACATTAGAATAACTGCTAAAACATTTATTTCCTAAACTCTATAAATAGAGTTTCCAATTATTGTGAAATGATCAGATACATACGCACAGAGATCAAGAACTCTTGCAAAATTGCTGCTGCATTCTCCAGAGGCTACAGTCTTCAAGTTCACATAGTCCAAGGGATAAAGTGATCGTCTTCTGATCAGATTCCTACAATTATGTTTCCCCAAAATTTATTGTACTTTGTACTATTCTTTTACAAGTTTGGAATAAAAACTTTTTTTGTTTTTGTAAACAAAATGGCGACTCTGCTGGGGACTTCCTTCTCCTCCGACGAGAAGGTGACAACTCAATGTAACACTGCGTCGATCGGCAAGACGCAGAAGACTCTGGTTGTTCAAGTCAACCAGACAGTCTACGAGAATATGATCAACGCCAAGAGCAACAAGCGCACTGTGGCTATCGCCAAGAACAGGACTGTGTGGACTCCTAAATCTCCCGCAGTTGGTGTTGCCTAGGCGTAACTTGAGTGCTCAGTGGCCAAGGCGCAATCCGCCTCAGTGGCTCCGGCACAGCCTGCTTCTGCTGCCAGGCCACAATCCACTCTTCCTGCTGCCGGCGTGCAGTCTACTACCCATGTTGCTGCCAAGGCGCCACCAGTAGCCTATATTACTAGGGTACAATCAGTAGCCCGTAGGACTATGGCACAATCCAAGCAATCAGTAACTCAGGTGCAGTCTGCTGCTTTGGCACAACCCAAGGAAACTAGTCTTTTGGCTATTCCCTCTTCTAATTCTCAAGTTCTGAACTTGGAGAATCAATATTTTAGTGCCAATACTAGATAGAACAAAGGGAAGAGTCCTTTGACACTTCCTCAATTGGCAAAATTCGTGCCTAAAATGGTCTCACAACAGAACAAAGGAGAACGCTTCTTAGCTAACCCTCTACAAAATAAAGGAAACCATCCTTTGGTCTTTTCTCAAACTTCCCTGGTCTATGACTCAGAGGAAGACACATCAGATTCTATTCCTTTAAATAGAGGTCTTCGGATCTCTGATATCGAAAAGAATACTGCTCAAAGAGGTATCTTACCTACCCCTATGGGGTCTGGTCAAAACCTTCCCACCTTGCAAATTTCAAGATCTAAGCAAGGCAAATTGAGCATATCACAAACAGAGACACCTGGATCAGAATTTTCTGATTTACGCGCTTATCTCAATAGGCGTCAACCAGTATCAACTTTGGTGAAAAGTAAGAACCCTATGCCAAAGGCCAATCTACACCAGAAGCTAAAGTTTGAAAAGAAGGACCCAACCACTTATGCTAATGAGTTGAGTACATCTTTGTACACTCATGGAACAAAACATCTGAAGAATAGGAGACATGTTCCTAACATTATTAAGGAATATGTTCCTCCAACTTTTTCTCGTCCTGTAATTGTAACTGATCTCCGGCAACGTCTTACACAAAGACGGGAGATTAAAAGGATGTCTCCCTCACCCCAAATTATGCTTCAGATCGCCACTGCCTTCATGAAGTTGTCATCAACTGTTGTTGTCAATCGGCTCGGCGATCTGTCTTCGATCGTCTGAACTATGCTCCAACTCCTTAACATATAATAGAAGATAAAGAAGAGCTATTATATGCTTCTGTCAACATGACTTCTCAAGGCACTGGGGGTGGAAAACGTCCAAGACGTAATACATTCCGTAATCCCAGTCAGCAATACTTAGATCGGATTCATGCATCTAGTGAAGGTGTCTTTCAATACACTAGATCGAAAAATCGATATTTGAACCAAGGTGTCTTTAATCAAGAAGATCTCCCCATCACTCATGTAGGAGAGGACTCTTTTTCAGAGTTTGATACAGATAGTCAAAGTTCTGAATAGACTATCTCATCAGTAGCAGCAAGAGAAGTGGCGGCATATAGCATTACGGAAGATCAAGATGCCTCTACTTCAACTAGTCAGTAGCAACGAATTATTGTACTAAAAGAAAAATTGAAGACCATGACAGAAATGGTTGCTAGCATGCACACTATAATCGTGGCTCAACATAAAGTGCCACCGATTGTAAACCTGCTATAAATCATGAGCTTATAGCATCTTCTGTACCTGTTAGTCTGGAGGTACCAATGTAGGAGCGTAAAAAGTGCTTCATGGACTAAGTCAAAGAAGTTGAGAACTTTACGCAAGTCAAACAGAGTCAAACTCGGACTTTACGCAAGACAAACAGAGTAAAACTCTACGTGAGCTACTTTACGCGAGAGTCATCCTCAAAGCTTTTACGCGAGGGACAGGCTGTCACATCAACGCATTTGATGCGCGTGATACTGTTCTGACATAATAATTTTTTGACAGCAGACAGCACAGAAGTCGAGAAGATTTGATTTACAACCAAACCCAACACTTGTCGTTTAATGTATAGATGGGCTACTTTACGCTCAAGAGATTGCTTCTTTTACGCAGAAAGGTATTCGAGCTTTTTACGCTCAAGGCTGTTGTGCGCATAAAGTTTATTTGAGCTAATTTTACGCTCAATGCTACTTTTCAGCCACTTTATACGGGAAGTCTATTTTGGGTTATTTTACGCCAGTCTGCTACTTTACGCAGAAAGTCTATTTTGGGTCATTTTTACGCCCGATCTTTTCTGGCTACATGAGAACGTGGTCTGCTTACGTGGCTTTCATGCCATACTTATCGAAGAACGTGTGTACGTGCTCTCCCTATTTTGTTGAAGTAGTGGGATACGTGTCATCATGCGTAGAGACCAAAACTCTACATGAGACATGTGTCATCATGCGTAGAGAATGATTTCCATCATGGGTGACAGTTACTTGCGTAAATATCCAACTTTGTTGCTTTTTATGCACAGAGGGTCTAGTCTATAAATAGACTTATTTTTAAACACAAGAGATCATCAAGAGAGATACATGAGAGGAGATTCTGAGAAAACTCATACTTTCAGAGTGATATTCCCAGAAGCATTTCTTCAACTTTTTCTCAAGAACAGGGTGAAGCAAAGCAGGAAAGCATTCGACTGTGCCATCAGTGCAGTTGCTCGATACCTATCTGGTGACTTAGTTCTTCCGATTGTTCATCTTCTTCAAGCAGTTTTCTTCATCATCATCGTATGGTCCAAGGAACAAAGTGATCGCTCTCAGATCAGACTTCCATAGCAATACTTCCCAGAAACAATTTATACTTTTGTACTTTTTCTATTTTTCTTTCAAAAGACAATTTTAGGCATTTTGTTAAGTGAAACAAAATGGCGACTCTGCTGGGGACGACTTTCTCCTCTGACGAGAAAGTAATTGCTCAATATGATGATGTGTCGGTCGGATCAACAAAGAAGACTCTGGTGGTTCACTTCGACCAGACTGCTTACGAAGAAATGCTCCGAACTGGGGGTAGTACTCGTTGTTCCAATGTTCAGAAATCGCGGAAGGCACAAAAAGTTTGGATTCCTAAGTCCAAAGCATCCTCAGATCTTCCTGCTGTCTCTGAAGGCAAAGGAATCCTTCCCACTCCTGTTGTGGAGGCTCCCATCTGTGACGATACAGTCTCTACTTCAGTGATGCGCCCCGAGCATAAAAATCAGTCTCCCGTCTGTGACGTGGTAGACTCCCAAGTTTACGCTCTGTGCGTAAAAATTAAGTTTTACGCTCTGCGTGTAAAAATCAGTCTCCCGTCTGTGATGTGGTAGACTCCCAAGTTTAACGCTCTATGCGTAAAAATCAAGTTTTATGCTCTGCACGTAAAAATCAGTCTCCCGTCTGTGACGTGGTAGACTCCCAAGTTTTACGCTCTGTACGTAAAAATCAAGCTTTACGCTCTGCGCATAAAAATTAGTCTTCCGTCTGTGACGTGGTAGACACCCAAGTTTTACGCTCTACGCGTAAAGAAAAATCTTTCGTCTGTGACGTGGCAGATATTTATGTTTTGCGCTCTACGCGTAAAGGTAAATCTCCTGTCGATGACAGAGTAGATAAAATTCATAATGATGCCTCTGCATCTAAAGTGAATTTGCCTACACGCATGCAGCGTAAAAACAAGAATCCTATTATTGGTAGAACTTCAGTTTTCCACCAACAACCTTTTTACACTGCTTTACGCAAGGTATCAAACCTTCAGATTATGCATAATGCTGATGGAGTCCTTTGTGCACAAAAATCTCAGGATTTACGCACGCAACTCCAAGCGCGTAAAAATGTGCAGTTTGGTTCTGCTAATGCAGCTAGTAATCTTTTTTATACACAAGGGACTAAACATTTCTCTGTCCCAAATATATTAAATAAGACTACTCCTTCTACTTCTTCTGATTTATGCGAGTTGCTTGTACAAAAGCATAAAAATAGAAAATCTCCTGTGACACTCCCCAAAGAAAATCATCATTGTGAGTGTCACCAGATTGTAATCAAATGTTACTGTTCGGCTTCTAAACGGTCAGTTTTTGACCGATTAAGCTACAATGTGCCTCAGCAACAAGTTGATGATCAAGAACATGAGTTGTCATATGCATTAGTCAATATGGCATCTCATATCAATAGAGGACAATGCCCAAGACATAATTTGTCCAGGACTCCGAGCCAACAACAGTTCAACTGACTTCTTGATACTTTTGAAGGGGTATATCAGAATACTCGATAAAGAGTTCAAAGATCGTTGCAATCTTCAGATTCAGAAGCTGGGGACACCCAGTCTTTGGAGTCCGAAACTGATAGCGTTGATTCATACCTCTGCACCAATCCCTCTGTATGTTCAAGGGAGGTTGAATCCTATGCTATTGGAGATGAACCGAAGACGTCAACTGCTAATACAGAACAACGTTCATCTGTAGTTGAGCAATCACTGAAGGACATGCTTGCCATGATGCAAAGTATGCATCAAATCATAATGACTCAGCAAACTGCTCAGCCTGCAGTAGTAACACTGGTGCAAGCAGCAGCACAAACTCAAGATAGCCAAGGGGTTGATATACCTTTGAATAATCTTAGTCAAGAGTCTTCTGTTAATCAAAATTATGTATCTCCAGATCCTCTCATTCTAGAAGATGTACCACCTCCGGTGGGAGTTACGGTACAACCAGCAACTATACAATCGAATATGCTTCCTCAAACTAGTGAAGCTATTCATCCAGTGCGTGAGCTAAAAGCACAGTTTGAAGTTCTGAAGCACAAGGATCAGCTCCAGAGGTTAGGGATTAAGCAACCTTATCCTCTTCATTGGAATGATGTGCCCTTTTCTCCAAAATTCAAGCCACAATCGATGGTGTTATTTGATGGAAAGGCTTCTTCCAGTCAATATATCAATTATTTTGATATTATGACTGTGCATATGCAGAAGAATGATGCTATTCTTACCCGAGTTTTTATCGGATGTTTGACGAATTCGGCATACGACTGGTATCGTAGTCTATCCGACAATTTTATATCGTCTTTTGACGAGTTTAAAGCAATATTTCTCTCCCATTTCTATGAAGGAGGAATGGACATGAATATGTCCTCCTTAATAGAAATCAAACAAAAGGAGAAGAAAGATACCCGGATGTTCATTGAACGTTTCCGCTCTCAATTCACAGATTGGGCCTAGTTCATTATAGCAGCAGTTTTAGCCGAGACCAATGGTAGGTTGGCTCATGAACACGGGATGATCTTTGCTTCAGAAGACAAAGAAAAGAAACGCTCTTCTGGTAATAATTCTGGCAATCGCAACGGGAAAGGGAAGGAAACCCTAGTGGTTAATCTTTCAAAACCTAAAACGACACCAAATAATCAGGAGTCTTCCAAACCAAAAGAAGAGTACTCTTTTGATGACAGTGATATCCTAGTGATATTTCAATATCTTGTAAAGAGTGGCAAACTCCAGATTCTAGAGCCAAAAAGGCCTAATAAGATGAATCTGACTGACAATTCCAAATATTGTATCTATCATAGATACATAAATTATCCTACCAAGGCCTGCTATGTCTTAAAGAAGAAAATCCAAGAGTTGATAAATGCTAATGCCATCGCTTTAACCAATGATGAGCATACGGTTACAACTAATATGATTTCTCTTCAATTTGAAGGTTTTCCTCCACAACAAGTTCAAGATGGGATTGTCCAAATTCCTAAGACGACAATAAAAATTGTGAATCTTTCGCCTGCTAGAGAGCAAAATAAAAGATTATTGCCTCTCACATTAAAAAATGGTGAAATCATGTGGGTACATCCTGACTTAGTACCTGAAATGGAGAATGAAGGTAAAACTTCAAAATCCAAGAAAGGTAGGAAAGTCAAAACCTGCAATATGATTTTTCATGTTGTTACTCCAGATCATGATGATTTGGATTATCTTTGGGATGGCATTTCTTTGGAGGATAGATTGAGGGGTTTGAATATATGTCCTCCAAGTTTGGCTCCTCCTACCAAACTCAAACTTACTCATCAGCAATGGTTAGCAATGAGTAGTGTCCCCTTATACAGGGCACAACAAGTCTTTACTGCTTTGAGAAAGCACATGTAGGGATTTTTTTCTCCTATCCCGAATACTCCTTCTCCTGTGGCTACAGAGGTTTCTATTCCTCTTCCTTCTGTGGCTATAGAGGTTTCTATTTTTCTTTCTCCTATGGTTACAGAGGTCCTTATTCCCCTTCCTCTGTTGAGAGTCCGCTACCCACTCATATGTACAGTCAACAATCAATCCATCTCATAAAAAAGATAGGCTATGACTTTTAAAAGACGGAAGGCTTAAATTATGATAAAGGAATGCGACTTCCTTTACAAATTCAAGGTCAAAAATCTACTGTTGGATTGGGTTTTGAGGTCCCTCATAAAAATTCTCGCAAGAAGAAGACTAAGGGAAAGAAGACTAAATCCTGCAATATGGTACTTCATTCTCCTGAGTCTGAAGAAGAAACCTTTACTGGTACGAGATCTGGAAAAGAGTATCACAAAGATTATGAGAGAACTTCTAAAGAAGCGGAAGACGTTGCTGAAACACTACCTGCTCAACCATCTCCTGTTCCTGTTGAGGCAAGACCTTCTAAACCATCTGTGGTTGAGAAAGGAAAACGTAAAGCAGTACGCTTTGATGTTCCACTGAAATCTGCTTCAAATCAAGGACTGGTGATGAAGCCCTACAAGTTTGATATTCTAGCCCAATTAGCTAATACCCCGGCTAGCCTTTCTATCTTTGAGCGGCTTCGTCTTTCTAAAGAAAGTCAAGAAACTTTGAGCGAAGCTTTGCTACAAGCGGATTCATGCTTAGCTCAACTCAAGAGTCCTGACAATATACCAGTGTCGTGTCCACAATGTCATAGTGTGATGGAAGCAATTCCTAACATTACCTTCACACAAGAAGATATGTTGTTGAAGCATAATAAATACGACAGGCCTCTGTGCTACATAGGGTATATTAAATCTACTAAAATTGACAGGATTTATATTAATCCTGGGACTTCTATTAGCATTATTCTCTAGAGTATGCTATGACCTTTGAAGATTTCTACTAGTGATTTGACTTACACTAGTACAACAATAGTTGGTTTCAACTCTGGAAAGAGTAAACCACTGGGAAAGATTCGTCTGAAGATTCAAATTGGTGATCTTCGAACTATGGCGACCTTTTATATTATTAACTCAGATGTATCTTACAACATTCTCCTTGGAAGACCGTGGATACATGAGCATAACATTGTGCCTTCAACTATCTACCAATGCTTCAAGTACGTGGATTCTCAAGGAATTGTGAAGACTGAATTCGCAGATATCAATCCTTTTAAGGGTGTTGAAGCCTATTTCTCTGATTCAATACTCTATAAACAGGAGCATGTGAAAGAGATATCGAATATGGTCGAAGATCGATCATCTGCAGAAGATCAATCTGTCAATAAAGATCCTCCTGAAGAGCAACCTTTGAAGATTAAAGTCAAAGGCCGAATCCAACCCCAACCTGTCAATGACCAACATCTGATAATCAAGGTTAAAGGAAGAACTCGAGCTTCGTCTGAGGAATCAGTGAGTATTCCAGCCAAGAGCCAAGTTCAACCTCTTATGATCAAAGTCAAGGGACATACTTCTCGTACGAATGATCCAGAATCACTGATTATCAACCTTGACAAGTCTACGCAGAAGACGGATGACAGTCCGTTAATGATCAATCTGAAGCATAGCAGTAAACTTGTAAATGATGCAAATATTGATCATTCTGTACTTTTTTATATTAATGAAGATTTCCTTTTAGAGTACATGGCTGTAAAATTTATTGAAAGAATGACTTTATCTGCTGATGATCAAAGTCATCAACATAAAAATGACATAAATACAGAGGAAACCTTATATATTATTCATAAAGAAAATTCTTTTCCTCCTCATGTCGATGTAGGACCCTATGCTCAAAGGTTCCTAACATCTTCTCCCTATCTTCTTCCTGTAGCCTCATCATCACAAGCTTGTGTAACTTGTAGACGTCACGAAGAATCTTATTTTGTGATTCCGTCTAATAAGAAAAACAAGCGCCAAATTATATTTGGCCTGGCTAGAAATATCCATGTTGCTCAGACAGATGATCTCAAAGAAAAAGATAAAGGAAGAATCCGAATTGATAAATATAGTCAACAATCTCTTAAGATTATCCAGAATATAGGATATAATTTGAAGACTATGCAAGGTCTCAATCAAGGCAAAGGTAGACGATTACCATTATGTGGTGATCCATTTTACCAAAAAACTCGATATGGATTGGGATACGATCCATCCCACATGTTTAATGAAGATACACAAGAAGAATTTTCTTTCAGTTTTTCACAATCCTCAGATTCGGAAGAAATTCAATTCATCGAATCTGATCCATCCCACATGTACAAAGAAGATATGGAAGAAGAATGTTCTTCCAGTTTTTTACAATCCTCATATTCTGGAGGAGACTATTATGATGAATCTGAGTGCATCTTTTCAGTCAATATGGTTCAAACTGATGGTGAATCTGAGCCATTTGAAAATAACCCTTGGGCACAACAAATGGACACTCAATGGGAGCTTCATTTTGAACAGCGACAGCCATATACAGAAGATGAAATCGTCCAGATTGACGTTGGAGACGGAACTACGTCTAAGCCAATATTCATCAGTAAAAACCTTTTTGAAGATGAAAAGAAAGAGTTGGTACAACTGATTAAAGAATATATTGATATCTTTGCATGGAGTTATGAAGATATGTCGGGTCTAGATCCTAAAGTAGCTACTCATAAACTCAATATTTTTTCTAATGCCAAGCCTGTAAAACAACAGCAACGGCATTTTCGACCAGATATGATGGATGCAATTGAAGCAAAAGTCAAAAAACTGATCACATGTGGCTTTGTTCATGAAGAACAACACCCAGAATAGGTTGCCAACATTGTTCTTGTTATGAAAAAAATAGAAAAGTTCGAGTTTGTATAGATTTTTGAGATCTTAATGCAGCTTGTCCAAAAGACGAATTTCTACTTCCGATTACCGATGTCATGATAGACAATACATGTGGTTTTGAACGCATGTCTTTCATTGACGGATTTTCAGGATACAATCAAATTAAGATGCATCCAGGAGATGAAAAGCATACTGCTTTTCATACACCCCTTGGAGTTTACTGCTATATGGTTATGTCATTTGGTCTGAAAAATGTCGGTGCTACGTATCAACGGGCTATGAGCAACATCTTTCAAGAACATCTACGGAAAACAGTTGAATGTTATGTGGATGATATTGCTGTCAAAAGTCGATCAAAAGATGATCACATTCAAGACTTGAAGACAGTATTTGAGTTGATACGTCAACATCAACTGAAGATGAACCCTACTAAGTCTTTCTTAGGGGTTTCTAGTGGCAAGTTTTTAGGATTTGTCATTACTTCTCAAGGTATCCACGTTGATCCTGATAAAATCAAAGCAATTCTTGAAATGCGTCCTTCACGCAATCTAAAAGAACTCCGTGGCTTCCAATGTCGTATTGCTTATATCAGAAGATTTATATCCAATCTTTCTGGAAGATGTCAACTTTCTCTCGTCTATTAAAGAAAGGTGTATCATTTGTTTGGGATGAAGCATGTCAGAAAGCCTTCAATGACATCAAACAATACCTTACAAATCCACCTGTTCTGGTACCTCCAGTGGTGGGAAGACCATTTTTGCTCTATGTTCGAGCCTTGGATCATTCACTTGGTGCCCTTCTTGCACAGAAAAGTGATAAAGGTCATGAACATGCAATTTATTATCTTAGCCGAATGATGGTCGGAGCTGAACATAGGTATACTCCTATGGAGAAAGAATGTCTGGCCTTGGTTTTTGTTGTTCAAAAGACACGAGATTATGTGTCAGGACAGACTATTCATGTCATCTCCAGAATAAATCCTATTCGGGTATTGATGAGAAAACCGAGCATTCTTAACTCCAGGTTAGCCACCTGGATGATGTTGTATACTCCTTATGATATGGTCTATGTACCTCAAAAAACAGTGAAGGGTCAAGCTTTAGCTGATTTCTTAGCAGCTCACCCTATACCTGAAACATCTAAGCTATATGAGGATATTCCAGATGAAGTCGTGGATTGCAACATGACTTTGAAGGATGATATTTGGCAACTATATTTTGATGGAGCATCGCAAGTTGGAACTAAAGGCAATATTGTCTCCGGAGTAGGCATCGTATTGGTCTCTCCTGATAAAATGGTCATATACCGTGCTTATTCTCTTAATGAACCATGCTCCAACAATATGGCAGAATATAATGCTCTGCTAATTGGTCTTCAAGTCATAAAAGAATTGGACATTGAGTTCCTGGAAGCTTATAGAGACTTTCAACTGATTGTTAATCAGGTCAGAGGGACATATGAAGTCAAAAATCCTGACCTCATTCCCTATCATCAAGTGGTAATCGAATTGGTCCTTTCATTCAAAAGATTCTTCATTGAATTCGTACCGCGTTCTTAAAATTTAGAAGCGGACGCTCTTGCTAGTTTAGCTGCAGACTTAGTTGTTCCAATTACAAGACAAAATACTATTACTTTGTTGGATCGAGACTTATTCTGTGTCAAAAATAATTTGCATATCGAGCAGAGTTATATACAGAATCAAATTCTCAACAAAGGGATTGGAAAAGTCCATTCATTGATTATGCGGTTCATGGGATTTTACCTGAAGATCCAATAGAAGCTGCATCAATCAAAAGACGATCATTTCGATTCTACTATGATTCTTCTTTGCATATGTTATATCGTCGTTCTTATGATAGACTTTTGCTGCGTTATCTCTCTGAGAGTGAAGCTAAGCAAACACTCCGTGAAGCTCATGATGGTGTCTACGGTGCTCATTAACCGGGTCCGAAATTACAGGACCGTATTTGAAGAATGGGGTATTATTGGCCTTCCAAGATAGTTGATGCTGTAGATTATGCCAGACGGTGTAAAGCGTGTCAGATTCATGCTGATTTTATTCACCAACCTTCTGAATTCTTACATCCTACAGCAGCTTCTTGGCCCTTCGAAGCTTGGAGTATGGATATTATTGGTCCGATTAACCCTCCTTCTGTCAAAGGATATCGGTTTATCTTAGCTATAACCGATTACTTTTCTAAATGGGCGGAAGCGGTTCCTTTTGTTGAAGTGAAAACATCTAATGTGGTTAGCTTCATTAAGCATCATGTCATTTATCGTTTCAGAATTCCTCGAAGGATAATTCATGACAATGGACCCCAATTTGCCAGTCAGGCATTTTATCGATTCTGTGACAAGAATCGGATCCAAAATCTGGCCTCTACGGCCTATAATCCAGCTGCTAATGGTTTGGCCGAAGTTTTCAACAACACAATCATTAAACTTCTCAAAAAGTTCGTCTCTTCTAATAAACGTGATTGGAATGAGAAACTTGGAGAATATTTATGGGCTACCGAACGACAGTCCGAACTCCTACTGGTTTTACACCATTCTCACTGGTTTACGGATGTGAGGCTATTCTTCCACTGGAAATCCAGATTCCATCTCTTAGAATAGCCATTGCTAATGAGCTAACTTCAGAGAATAATGATCGCTTATGACTTCAAGAACTTGAAGGATTGGACGAGAAGCGTCTTCAAGCGCAACAACACATTGAGATATATCAAGCCCGCATATCTTGAACTTTCAATCGTAAAGTTAAAGAGAGGATATTCAAGGTCGGTGAGCTAGTTTTGGCTGTCCGAAGACCGATGGTGATGACTCATAAGAGCAAAGGGAAATTCCAAGCAAAATGTGAAGGTCCTTATGTAGTTGAGTCGGTATTCTCCAATGGTGCCTATAGGTTGTCTAAACCTAATGGAGATTTGCTCATGATGCCAATTAATGAAAAAAATTTGAAGAAATATTATGTCTAAATTTTTTCTTTATTCCCCAGCTACCAATGTTTGGTTAAGCTGATTATTTGTCTCCTAAAAGAGAATTTTGATCTTCTGTCTTACCAGCTGATTAAAAAAAAGGGGAATTTATTATTTATCATGTTATTATGACCTCTGAATAAATATTAAGTCTACTTCTTTTCCTATCTATCATGTCCATATGGCCTCTGAATAGATATTAATCTATTTTTCTTTGAGTTGTTACGATATGTCACGTTCATATTACCTCTGATAGTATCGTATACTCTAAACAGAAAACGAGATTCATTATCTATCATGTCCACATTACCTCTGGATAGATATAATTTATTGAGTTTAGAAGACTTGTCATGTCCATATTACCTCTGATAAGTGTTTTCTATCTCATAACTATTGTTTAATTTTAAAATAAATGATAGGGTCACAAAACAAATATTTTATTCATTTCTTGTAAACATTACAGAATGAAAAAGATAGAAGATTACAAAAATTCTTTATTTGCCTAAGGCGGAGTAGAGACATCTTTACGCAATTTTTGTAGCTCCACTAGACGCTTCTCACGAGAGCTCAGTACAGTTTTAGTAGCTACGGAGCGTCGAGCTTCGGGAGTACAGAGATGAGAAAGTCCAGCAAAAGTGACTATCATCTTATCCTTGGCTTCGTCGAGGGTTTTGATGGTAGCTTCAGCACCGAAGACTTGTTCCTCCAAAATTGAGCTCTGTGTTAGATGCTGGTCTCGAGCTATGATCAACTACTCCCTCGCCGCCTTCAAGCGAGCCAATTCTGCCTCAACTTCTCAAAATCTATCATTTTGTTGATGAATTCTCATATTTGAAGTTTCATAGGCTTCTCTCTGGATATCCAGCTGGGGCTTAGCTTCAGCCAAAAAAGCTTTTTCTTTGGCGACCTTGATGCTGTACTCTTGGAGAGATTCATTGAAAGTAGTCTCTCGAGCGGTGTATTCAGCTGATAAAGCGTCATACTCTGGATGAGACTTTCAATAGTTTTGCTTGACAGCCTTAGATATTCTCTAATGGGTTGTTCAAGTTCCTCTATTACTTTCTCCAATGCCGCTGCTCTCGCTGCATCATTGAACATGGCGACATTTCTGATCGTAAGAGCAATGGCAGCCTTCAAGCTTTCATAGTTAAGGCCCTTCTTCATGACCATCTTGATCAGAGCTGCCAGCGTTTTGTAGAATGTTTCAGTATGAATCTCAACTAAGAGATTCATTTCTGTATTTGAGCTCGACGTGGTGGCGATGTCTACCAAGTCTCTTTTCTGAAGACTAGGGGCAGATGTTGTTGCTTTGGTAGCAAATTGAGATGAAGTCAATGTTGTCGCTGCTACCATGGTTAACTGATCCCCAGGAGCTTCCGAGGCCACATCTTCAGCACTTTGTTGAATTGTTTCTCCAGCCGTTTCTGGAGCTGAAACTACTTGAGTTTCAGTGGCGGTAATAGTTGCGGGAGGATTGGTAGTTATGGTGACTAATTCAGGTTCAGGCACTGTCTTCTCAGGAACTTGTGCTGGATCAGTAGTAATAACGGAGGATGCTATTACAATGTCTCCAACTTCAGTTGATGATTTGACCATGTCTTTATCATCTTATTTGGCTACCGGCTCTTCAAATAGTTTAGTTGTAGTGGGTCCTTCTACAACTGGTTCTTCGTTGAAGTCTGTCAATTCTGCAGCAGATGCTTCTTTATCTACAGTGGGTTCTATTGTAGTTTGTTCTTTTTCTTCGCCCTCAGCAGGAGGAGACAATTCTAGCTGAGCCTGCACTTCAGGCTCTTGTTGTATCTCTGTATCTTCTTCTTCTGAAGAAGAACTCTCTTCCTCAGATTCTATGTTTTCTTCATGAATATCTTCTTGAGGAGGAGGAGGAGGAGCCGCAGGCTTTGATGTAATGATAACACCTACAAAAATTAAACAAAATAAGTTAATATACAAAAATCATAATTTTGTATAGATTTTGTGTAATTTATATTTACCTGGAGTAGGTGCAGGACGCGCCAAGTATGAGTCATAGTCCCCATCCCAGTCATCATCGTCGAAGGCAAGAGCCGGTTCATCTGATGGGATGAGCTCTCGATCAACAGTATGTGTTGTGGCAGAGTCCTCAGTAGCTTGTGCCTTTTGTGGCAAAGACAGATGAAGTGATGAGCTAAGACGTCCAGAAGATAGGACCGCCACAGCTTCTGTTGACGCTGCTGGTTGAGATGCAGAGGATCCTTCTCCAAGATGAGTCAAAGAAGATGTAATGTGTTGAGGATCCTCGACTGGAGTGTCGCTCTCTGGAGTAGCGGCTCTCTGTCTAGAAGGCCCTTTGACAGTAATTTTCTTCTTCTTCTCTGGGAGGGTCTTCTCTGGAAGGGTAACAGTTGCACCTGATTTCCGTTTTCGAGTTTTTCCAATAATAATAGGTCCCGCAGTTATTTCCCCAACTCCCGTAGGGATTACTTCCAGATACTCATCTGGAACAGCAGCATCATCGGGTATGTCTGGAAGTACCCTGACTGGCTCTTCGACATTCCCTTCCTTGGGCCATCTAAGACTCCCCTTCATGTTGTAGCCATGGGCGAAGGAGCGGATGAATGCATAAAAGCGAGCATACGTATGAAGTATACGTAGCTCGGTTGTGCTGGGAGCAGTCGATACTCTGAATTTAGCACCGGTACAAGCAGTGCTAAAGTATCTCCAGGCTCTTGCACCATCAATTAGCTTCCCATAATGATAGAAGCTGGTGGAGGGATTACCAACATGAAGTTGGTCATATCCAAACTGTCGAACGAACTGACTTGGTAGATACGGTTCGAACGTACAGTTGTCTTATTCCTGTACATCATATGTGAGGGTCTGATGCACACTAGTCATTTGAAAACTGGCACAGGCAATGAAGTCCTCCCTTTGCCTCTGTCTTCAAATTGTACACCGAGGCAATCGGCTGGAACTTCTGGCCTTGTGCAAAAGAAGTTCCATCCATGAGAATAGTTCATCACTGCTCGGGTATCTGCCACTGTAGTTGCAGTCCATGTGGCTTTATTGAATTTTTGGAGGAATACCTCTGCATCATCTCCAGGGCCGGGTGGCAACAAACTGCAGTTATGATGTAATAGCCAGCCCATCAGATATATAAGTATAGGGCATCTCTACCCTAGGGAAATCTTTTCGGTGAGGAGCATTGTTGATTAGCTCATCACCAAAGGTCCGTAAGCCTGCATTTATTCGATACACCATTGCCGACAGCAGGTTGATTCTGACCTTGAACACCAAACGTACTGCCGGCCACAATATGTTTCGGTAAATTCTGTCTGCCGTGCTGATCCCTGGCACAACCCATCTCCGTAGCCACAGAAAAAGAAAGCCTGCCAGCAAGGCTTCCCTTGAGATCTTCTGACTGCCACGCCTCAGGTAGCTTAAGGTTTCAGTCCCCGCAGGGATGTCTCCAGTCTTAGTGGACAGATGCTGGTCCGGAGACTTATGTGAGATCATCAAACTGTGGATCAGATGTGAAAGGATTATTAAACAAGGGTTGATGGTTGGAGCCTTATTTTCCTGAAATCTTTCCTTCTCGTTCTTGGGTATCCTATTCTCGTGGTAGAATAAATAGGTTGTCCATTTATTAATATATGCCAAGTGCGACCCACTGTCATACATAGTGGTACAAATTAAGTATTGGCACATAAGTTCTTGGTAGAACTCAACCAATTGAGGATTTTTCTCCCTGATTTCTGCTAGTTCCCGGTTGGAGGGAACATACTCTTCATAGGGCGCTTCACCCATCGACAGCTTAGAGATGAATTGTATCTCGTGTAGGGCAAGACCCATCTCACCTAGTGGGGTTGCAAAAGTTCCTGTTGAACTCATATACAACTCCATCAAAGCCAAGAACAGGTTACTGTTCATCGGTATACCCTGGCTCGTAGAGGCTACCGCTTCATAAAGGCCGATGGCTTCCAGGTCCGTCTTGAAGTTCTTCATGATCCAGGCACTAAGCTGAATCCAGTTCTGGTTATAAGGAGTCAGCCACCCTGGTAGCCTAGGGTTGGCCTGAGGATATAATACTGCAGCCTTTATGAACTTTTTGATGAACATTGGAGTCTGCACCGGCTGGATCAGAGCTGAATCTTCGCTCGGTGTAAATCCAGGCAATAGACCGAAAAAGGGGACAACACCACCACTAGGAGCACTGATGTGGTAGCCCATTTCATTGGCTCTATCCCTCTTGAAAATGATTCTACCTGGCCTACCATGGCTGCTAGGAGTCAGGTTCCATAGCATCTGTCGAGGATGGTTGACATCGACAAACGCAGATAGGGGATAATCTCTGACCATGTCGGGGAGATACATTGCCCTATCTCCAAACTTGAACACCCAAGCCTCCTTCTTGGGGTGTTTTTGTGACTGAAAATCTATCGCATCCCCGAACAAGAAGGCTGGCTTCGAAAATTGTTGATCATCTAGCGATACCAACAATTCTCCATTTATCATGGACAACAGCATTCTGTCCCCCTGAGCAGCTATTAGTTGTTGTCTTCCTTCAGGGTATTCTGGATTTGACTGAGGGAACTCCACATAGGACAAATTCTCTAAGTAATTCGAGCCCACCATACCAGCTGCCAAGCCAAATATGTCTGTAAGCGGATGAATTTGCAAGTCCACTGCCAAAAGAAACAAGAAAAATCAAGTTAGTAAAAATCTAATTTGAATTTTTACGCAGATGACTTAGTCTAAATTTTACGCATAAAGATTGAAGACTCATACTAGAGAGCTTGACTATGCAAAACTTTACGCTCATGCGCAAAAATTAAGTTTTTAAAGTGTAAAAGTTCTTTATTTTACGCAAAGTCTTTCACTTATGAATTTTACGCTGGCACGTATTGATGTGAGCGTATTTTGAATTTTACGCTGGCACATATTGATGTGAGCGTATTGTGAACTTTATGCTGACACGTATTGACGTGAGCGTATTTTGATTTTTACGCTGGCACATATTGATGTGAGCGTATTATGAACTTTACGCTGGCACATATTGATGTGAGCGTATTTTGATTTTTATGCTGGCACATATTGATGTGAGCGTATTTTGTTTTTATGCTGGCACGTATAGACGTGGGTGTATGTTTTTAATTTTACGCTGACACGTATAATGTGGGCGTATTTTGTTATTTTAATTTCTACGCTGACACATATAAACGTGGGCGTAAAGTTTAAAGTTCGAGTTTTCTTCTTTTTCTCCGGCGAACTCATGGTCGAAGTTAGGTAGTGTCCTACCTTTCATGGCTAGAGCCACAGCAGGGTTGCTCTATCGGGGTGCCACAGATGAAGGGATGTTGGTTTCCGCACGATCAGTCGTCGACAAAGCAGCGACGGGCTTCTTGCCCTTGCTGTCGGCTGCGGTTTTGCTCTTGGGGGGCATCGATTCAAAGTAAGAGTACGTAGAGAAAGAGAGTAAAGAAATTCGGGATTGCAAAGGACGAGTAAAGTTCTCTCTGTACTCGTAAAGCTCTATTTATAAAGAATTTTGAAATCAGTTCAAATTTCCAAAATTTATGCTGACTGTTGGATATCTCTACTTTTACGCGGACTGTTGAGTATCCCGAACTCTACGCAGATGACCGTTGGGTATCCCGAATTTTACGCAGACTGTTGAATATCCCAGATTTTACGCTTATGTTCAAAGTATTTTAAATTTTGAAAAAATTTGAAAACTTTGAAGGGGGTCTTGTAGGAGCGTAAAAAGTGCTTCATGGACTAAGTCAAAGAAGTTGAGAACTTTATGCAAGTCAAACAGAGTCAAACTCAGACTTTACGCAAGACAAACAGAGTAAAACTCTACGCGAGCTAGTTTACGCGAGAGTTATCCTCAAAGCTTTTACGCGAGGACAGGCTGTCAAATTAACGCATTTAATGCGCGTGATACTGTTCTGACATAATAATTTTCTGACAGCAGACAGCACAGAAGTCAAAAAGATTTGATTTACACCAAACCCAACACTTGTCGTTTAATGTGCAGATGGACTACTTTACGCTCAAGAGATTGCTTCTTTTACGCACGAAAGCTATTCGAGCTTTTTACGCTCAAGGCTATTGTGCGCGTAAAGTTTATTTGAGCAAATTTTACGCTTAAGGCTACTTTTCAGCCACTTTACGCGGAAAGTCTATTTTGGGTCATTTTTACGCCTGATCTTTTCTGGCTACATGAGAACGTGGTCTGCTTACGTGGCTTTCATGCCACACTTATCGAAGAACGTGTGTACGTGCTCTCCCCATTTTGTTGAAGTAGTGGGACATGTGTCATCATGCGTAGAGACCAAAACTCTACATAAGACACGTGTCATCATGCGTAGAGAATAATTTCCATCATGGGTGATAGTTACTTGCGTAAAGACCCAAATTTGTTGCTTTTTATGCACAGAGGGTCTAGTCTATAAATAGACTTATTTTTAAACACAAGAGATCATCAAGAGAGATACAGGAGAGGAGATTCTGAGAAAACTCATACTTTTAGAGTGATATTCCCAGAAGCACTTCTTCAACTTTTTCTCAAGAACAGGGTGAAGAAAAGCAGGAAAGCTTTCGAATGTGCCATCAGTGCCGTTGCTCGATATCTTTTGGTGACTTAGTTCTTCCGATTGTTCGTCTTCTTCAAGCAGTTTTTTTCATCATCATCGTACGGTCCAAGGAACAAAGTGATCGCTCTCAGATCAGACTTCCATAGCAATACTTTCCAGAAATAATTTATACTTTTGTACTTTTTCTAGTTTTCTTTCAAAAGCCAATTTTAGGCATTTTGTTAAGTGAAACAACCACCTCCTCAAGTTGCCTCTGTGTCAATTCAAGCTGATCCCAGTAGGTCTGGTGCTAGGGGTGGTAATTACCACGCTGTTCCTCCTCCTAATACTTCTAACCAACCCATCAATTCCCAAACATCAGGGGATGCTAATGAAACTGTAAAACTATTATGCACTCAATTTGAGGCCTTCAAGCAGAAGGATGGCCTACAAAGACTGGACATAAAGCAACCGTATCCTACAGAATGGAAGAAAGTTCCATTCCCTCCTAAATACAAGCTTCCGAGCATTATGTTGTTTGATGGCAGTACCTCTCCAAGTCAGTACATCAATTATTTTGAGGTGATGACCGATCAATTACAGCCAAATGATGCTCTCCTTACCAGAGTGTTCGTCGGTTGTTTAGCCGACGCAGCATATGACTGGTATCACAACTTGCCTGATGGCTGCATAACTTCTTTTGTTGGTTTCAAGCAAATGTTCTTGGAACGGTTTTATGAGGGAGTCAACGATATGACAATGTCTACCCTCATTAAGATTAAACAGAGGCACAATGAATCCACAAAAAGTTTTATTGAAAGATTCTGTCGAGAGGCACTCAAAATGTCTTTAGGAACTCCATCTGCTGTAACAATAGACACTTGCAAATCAAACTTGTTGCCTATTATCAGTATGTGGACAGGATCTATACAATTCCAGGATTGGCTTTCTTTTATTGTACATACAAAGGCGGCAGAGGTTAGTGCCGAAAAGTTTAAACAGTTAAGAGTTCAGATGACTCATCCTAACCAAGACGAACATTCTACACTCGGGGGTAATAATCGACAGAATAACAGCAAGAGTAAAGAAACACTGGCCATCAATCTCAAGGAAAAAGAGTCTTTGGCTGTCAACGTCGCTCAGACAACGCCCACTCCATCACCACCATCACAGAAGATAACTCGTCCAAAGGAAGAGTATTCTTTCGATGAAGGTGATACTTTGAGCATCTTCGATTGCTTGATCAAAAGTAATAAACTTCAACTTCCAGAGGAAAAATGGCCAGAAGAAGTGGGTAAAACCGATCACCCTAAATATTGTGTTTATCACATATTTATAGGGCATCCCACCAGAGCATGTTATGTGCTCAAGGGCAAAATCCAGGAGTTGGTCAATTCTGGAGCAATTACTCTTCAGCAGGACAAGAAAACGGTGACCGCTAATGTAGTTTCTCTACAATTCGGTGATTTTGCACCACAACTTGTACAACATGGTGTTGTCCCCATTCCAAGGACTACTCTTAAGATCGTGAATCTCCCATCTCCTCAAAATGAAGGTCTTGTTCCACTATCGACTGACAGAGGAGAGATCGTATAGATTCATCCAGATTTGGTAGCAGAGTTTGAAACGTCGTCCTCTTCTAAGCAAAAGAAACACACCAAATCTAATAACTGCAACATGATATCCTTTGAACCAGTAATAGAAGAAAAAATTCTAATAGACACTAGATCTGGGAAACCCTATCTTCGAGAATATCCCGAAAATCAAGAGAATCATGCTCCATCTCCTAATGCTCTTCCTACATCATCTTCTCCTGCTGAGAATATACCATCTACATCCCTGTCTGTGGTTGAACCATCTCCTCCTAAACCAACATCAGCAGATAAGAAAAAGCAACCTGTTCGCTTTGACAAAGCACTGAAGAAGTCATCATCTCTTGGACTTGAAAAGCCTTACAATTTTGACATATTGGCTCAATTGGTCAATACTCCAGCAAGATTGTCAATCTTTGAACTCTTACGTCTCTCAAAAGAGACTCCAGAGACGTTAGGTGAAGCTTTGATGCAGGCTGACGCTTATCTTACTCTTCTCAAGAAGCCTGAAAAGGAGCCAGTCAGTTGTGAACATTGTCATAGTATATTTGAACTAATGCCTAATATTACTTTTACACAAGATGACATGTTATTAGAAGATAATCGTCATGATCGTCCTCTCTATTTTACGGGGTATGTAGATACTATGAAAGTCGATCGCATTCTGATTGACCCCGGGTCTGCACTTAGCATCATGTCGAAGTCTTTACTGGATGCTTTGAAAATCCCAGTGCATAACCTCTCTACAACTATCACTACCATCTTGGGATTCAATCAAAGAAGAAGTGAACCTTTGGAGAAGATATGCCTAAAACTTTAAATTGGCAATCTTCGAAGGTAACTCTCTATGTTATCGACAATCATGGCTCATACAACGCTTCGTTGGGAAGGCCATTCCTCCATGAACACAATATTGTACTTTCTACTCTCCACCAATGTTTCAAATATATGGATGGTAATGAAGAAGTCCAAAAAAAGGTTGCAGATTTGAATATTTTTAAAGGGGTTGAAGCATACTACAACGATTCTCGCATGTACAAGAAAGAATTCATGAAGGTGGTACTAGCAATGGACACGTATGAAGAACAAAAAAATGTGCCGAATGATACACTAGTGATCCCGGTCAAAGGACGTACCTCTTGTCCTCAGTCTTCCAAACCACTGACTATCTATCTTCCTTCCCATGAGAAGCAGCCCAAGGGTGATAGTCGGGAACAAAGGGAGCTCACCTCTTCTGAGCCACTTGTAATCGATCTTCGTCGCAAGAAGCCTCATTCGCCTTCTCGTTCTTCTTCTCCTCCTCTTGTCATTAATCTGACTAAGCATGCTAAGGCTAAAGTTTCTGTTGTAAATGATGGTGTAAAATCATTAAAGCATCTCCTTTGTAGTATACTAATGTCTTTTACTATACTCAGTATTATTTGGACATGTTAGATAGCTTTAAACCACTTACAATAGAAGTTGTATCATCTCTTCGAAATACGGTATCACTGGATTCAATACAAGAGTCGTACTTCTTAGTACCGTCTCGAAAGAAAGATGAAAAGCCTATATTCTTCAACAAAAGAGAGGAGCCAAAAATCATGCTCTATAACGATAATAGAGATGATTTCGGAAGGCTACAATTACGCCGCAATAGTCCTCAATCTAAAGCAATCATCCGCAAAATGGGCTATAATTTCAAAACTGGCCTCAACAACGGTAAAGGGAGGCGAACTCCTCTTCGTATTGCAGTTCCAAAAGAAAAATCACAATAATTCCACAGTAAAACGAAACGGGGACTAGGTTATGCTTCACCACTCCTAACTCCAGAACCTTCTGAATCTGATGAAGAAGAACGATCAAACTCTTCTGATTCTATTTTATGGGATTCTGACACCATCATTGGTCATGTTCATAGGGTGATAATATCTTCTAACATGGTGTCTGCCGAATTGTTGGAAGATGATGAAGATGATATTAAAGAAGCTCCTGAATTGGACCCTTGGACACAAAAGATGGACAATCAGTGGGAACTTCGTTTTGAACAACGAGAGCCACCTACTGAGGATCAACTAGTCCAGATCGATATTGGAGAGGAGGGCGTATCACGACCAATCTTCATTAACAAAAATCTTCCAGATGATGATAAACAAGAATTGATTCACCTTATTCGTGAATATATTGATGTCTTCGCCTGGAGTTATGAAGATATGTCGGGATTAGATCCTTAAATTGTAACTAACAAGCTTAATATCTTGCCGAATGCCAAGCCGGTCAAACAACAACAACGGCAATTCAAGCCTGAAATATTGGATGCAATTGATGATGAAGTCAAAAAGCTTATACCTTACGGTTTTATCAGAGAAGAACAGCATCCTGACTGGGTAGCCAACGTCGTTCCAGTCCTGAAAAAGATCGAAAAGGTTCGAGTTTGCATAGACTTTCTGGATCTTAATGATGCTTGCCCTAAAGACGAATTCCCTCTCCCAATTACTGATGTCATGATCGACAATACATGTGGATTCGAATGAATTTCTTTCATGGACGGGTTTTCTGGATATAATCAAATTCGGATGATTCCTGAAGATGAGAAACATACTTCGTTTCATACTCCTCGTGGAGTGTACTGTTATACAGTCATGCCATTTGGTCTTAAGTATGCAGGTGCAACTTACCAGCGGGCTATGAGTACTATCTTTCGGGATCATCTACGAAAGACTATCGAATGCTATGTTGACGATATTGCTGTCAAAAGTCATCTTAAGGAAGATCACATTCAAGATTTAAGAACTATCTTCAATCTAATGCGCCAGCATCTTTTCTTTGAAACTGAAGTGACTGTTCATTCATTCACTTTCTTTGATTTATCATTCATTTGGCATTTATTGTCTCTTGTTTTAAATAATATGGATTCACGTCCTTTACTCCTCTGAATTTCGATTATTTATATCAGCAACTTGTCACGTCTTTATTACCTCTGATAAAGTTGTCTATTGAAATAACAGTATTGCTAAATTTTATATTCTGCCACGTCCACATTACCTCTGAGTAGATATAATAAATATTATTATTTTCTAAATCATGAAATATATCATGTCCAATACCTCTGAATATATTTTCTATTCTATTGCTTATATCTATATCAAGATATGCAACAAGTAATGGAACCACATAAAAAGTCTTTATTGTTCTCTTTCTGCAAAAGAAGAAAAAGGAGTACATTGTAGAAAGAAGCAAAAAAATTTGCCCATTTTTACTCCGAATGATAGATGGTGAGTTCTGCAATTTGTTTCTTCAGAACCTGAATTCTTTCATCACGAGAATCTAGCACTCTCTGCCTAGCTTCAACTCGTCCTGATTCAGGATCGAAAGGTTGTAGGGTAGCAGTTCGACGTTTTAGCTCTTCATTCTGAAGACGTTCAAATTCTTTCTTCTAGTCCTTCAAAATCTCCACCCGATCAATAGCAGATTGGTACAATTGATTCTCTTGTTCAATGCTCTGCTTAGCAGTTTGGAGTTCTGCCTGAAGTTGAGAAATTTTGGCTTCTAGATCAGCAACCTTTTTCTCTTCCTCTATAGCCTTGGTCTTGTGACTCTCAGCAATAATAGCCACATCAGAGATTTGAATGTCTAGCTCAGAGGATTGTCTAGTGAAAGCCAGCATGAATGTTTTAAAATCAGCTTTACTAATTTCTGCTTCTCGAACCATGGTTTCATATTTCATGTTTACTAGTGGCTCAATATCTTCTATTTTTAGCTCCTTGTAAGCCTTGATCGACCTCTCTAGCTCATCCAAAATATGTTCCAAAAATGAAGCTTGAGCTTCGTCTCCTTGACTACGGATGCCTTCGATCAAGAATGTAGTGGGAGTTCTAACAGTACTGAAAGGGACATCCTCTCTCTCCATAACTCTATGAACTAGAGGCTCCAGAGACATAAAAAAAACTCTCGTGAAAGAGGTCACCACAAATTTGTTAGCTGTCAGGGCTCCTGGAGTAGCTACTATGTTTGCAGAAGTCTTCACAGCTTTAGCAGGTGGGGGTACTTCATCTGGAGCACTAATATGAGAAGAGCTTCCTTCCCCGGCTACAGTCCCAGTAGGCGCTACTGCAAATCACATATATTATAACATATAATGCTGAAGATGCAATAACAAATCGTTCATAGTGGGGAAACTTACTTGAGCTGAGTACATTATGAGGAGTCTCAATAGCTTTAATTGTCTCGGACTGAAGTTTAGACAGAGTCTCTGTAGACATGGTGGCCTGACTACTCCCTGCTCCTGATTCAGTCGGAGGTGGTAGAGTTACTGGAGTTTCATTTACTAATTCAGTTGCCACCTTAGACACTTCGGGCGGCTCAGTGGTCGTGGGTTCATTAACTTCAGGAAGATTGACAGGTTCCTTATTATGAACCACATCCTCCTCGTCTTCAGCAAGCGAAGGATCTTCATCAACTGGGATTTCTTGTGATGATGATGCATTCGCTAAAGTTTGTTTTTCTTTAGCAATGTTGTCCCAATCTTCATCATAAGTTTCATCATCAAAATCACAACCGTTCAATGCATCAATTACTGCCTCTCCTGAATGAGTAGATCTATATTTGAGCTTGCGAAGTATCTTATGGAGGTAAATCCTATTTTAGAAAGGAAGCTTTTGGACTCACGAGAGTTGGAGAGGGAATTGTTATCCCTGCTGCAGCAAGTACATTGGCAGGAACATTTACTGTCATAATGGTGGAAGGAGGACGGACATCTGTTAAAGTATATCACTTCTATCTTATTGATGGAGGTATATCAGCAATGTCCAATCTTCTTCTAACTTCTTTGAGTATCGGTACGTTTGGCCCTGCAACAGCTTCGGTACGATTACCTTCTGGATCGATCAAGGAAGCAGAAGTTCCTCCTTCTGCAATCTTCCCCTGTTTCTTAATAGAAGAAGGGGTAATATCCTTCTCTCCAGAAGAAGAACTGAGAAGCAACTGTTTTGATTGAGAACGAGTTGTTCTCGTAGTCACTGGTTCATTGATAACCAGTGATGTTCTTTTCTTCTTCTCTGGAGCCCTTGGATAATTAGGAGGACTATCCCGTTGAGGAGAGGCTGTCGTTTCCTTAGTCTTTCTCTTCTTCAAACCTTTAACAGAGGATTTTTCTTTCGCATCTTTATGGATATATCTAAAGGATCTTGAACTGGGTCAGTAAAATTTATTAAAATTGATGCCTCCAAAGGTACATCGACAGGATCTCTATCTTCTACATCCCGAAAAGACTGAAGAGTACGTTTCCCTTATTTAATTCTCCTTTCAGTTGCGAAGCTATGTGCAGGATGGAAGCTTTCAGCGAATGTGTTCGCTGAAGTATAGAAGTTTGTATATGAATATAACATACGCGGGCCTTGGGGAAGTTTATAAGGCATAGAAAAATAGCTTTTGTGCCCCGGGCATTGTAATAATTCCAAGCCCTAGCCCCATCAATAAGATAACCCTTGGCCTGTAGGCAAGTGGTTGCATTTCCTACATGAAGCTGATCATACCCGAACTGCTGTGCAAATCGACTCGACAAATACGGTTCCAAATAGTATTCTTCTTCAAATCTATAGACCAAGTAAGAGGGTCGAATTATCTTAAGCCAGGAAAAGATGTTTAGACTTAAACGAAGTGTTTCTTCAGGTAAGTCTATCATTTGTGGAGGCATAGTATCATACCCTGAAGGGGGGCCAACACACTAAAAATACCATCCTGATCCATGGTTCAAGGCAAGTCGACAGTTTGAAAGAGCAGTATATTTCCAATGAGCATTAGCAAAATGCCCGATAAAGTCTCCATCAGCAGGTCCCATATCCGGGTTTATTAAACAGGGATGGTGTAGCAATAACCATCTGAACAAATAAGTATATAGCATTTCAGTACGGGGAAAATCTGACCGACTATCCTTATCTTGCAGCATAGTATCCACCAAAGAACGCAATCCAGCGTTCAGGCGGCAGGTCATGGCTGATAGGAGATCCATCTTGTATCCAAATACAAGATGTGTTGCAGCGAACAAAACACCCCGGTAGAATCTGTCAACCGTACTGGCTCCTGAAACTACAAAATGTCGTAGCCATAAAGATAGAAAGCCTGCCAGCTGGGCTTCTGGAGACATAGGTCTGTAACCCTGTCTAAGGTAACTTTGAAGAACATCGCCAGCCTTGAACAGACCCGAGTCCTCAGTCAAGGTGACATCCACATGATTATGTTCTTCCATCAATAATTGTATATCACTTCTATCAAAAGGTTCAAAGAAACGAGGCGTACAGGCTTGACAGTCCAGTGGCTTGTCCTCCCACACATGACCCAGGAACAGATATGGCATCCATTTTGTGATGTAGCAAGTACCCGCAGTGGCACTTTCGTAGTAGAGTGAGCAGATTTTATAGTGACACAGCAGCTCTTGGAAAACAGTGATCATCTGGGGATTCTTCTTTGCTAGAGCATCTAATTCATCATTTGTGGGTACATATTCTTCATATGGGTTATCACCCATCGGTAGAGAGAGATATATTCTATCTCGTTAAGAGCAAATCCTATCTCTCCATGAGGCGTCATGAAGGTCCCTGTGCTTTTGTTATATCTCTCTATTAAAGCAAAAAACATGTGAGGGTTTGGATGAATGCCATATACTTTAGTGCAGATAGGATTATAGAGGCCCAGATCAATGAGCTTGTCTTTGAATTCCTCCAAAATCCATATGGACAAGCTACTCCAGCGCTTCATTCCAAGGTTTACCAGGCCTGTCATGCGCATAGCGTGGTCTGGATATCTTCCTTCAGCTTTTGCAAATGTATTTGCAAAAATAGGTATTCTGACTGAAAGAAGCAGGGAAGAATCCTCGGGAGGGATGCAGCTTGGCCTTAAACCTCTTACGTGTGTGCTATATTTTTCAGAAGTGCTGTAAAAAAAGGTCTTTGTTCTGCGGACCCACTTTATAACAGATTCGACCGACTCTTGCTTGTTGGAGAGGAGTCAAATCCCATGACATTCTTCTAGGATAGCTAGCAAAAGCATACTGGGATAATGCCATAAACCTTGATATTTCTGTTAGATGTATGGCATTGTTTCCCTTTAAGAAATATCTCGTCTCTTTTCTTGCCTTAGTTTGGGAGGTTTTCTTGATAGCATCCCCGAATAAAAAGATAGGTTTTTTTGTGGACTGTAGTATCCAAGCTCTGAAGGGGTTCACCGTTCATCAAGTTCAAAAGAGTTTGATTATCTTGATCTATGAGTAGAGTTCTTCGTGCTTCAGGACCATCATATTGAGGGAAAGTGACATGAGACAAATTCTCTCTATACTCTGGGACGTTAAATGTTGAAGCAAACCTTTCTGCATTCGGGTCTTCCCTGAGATTAACTGCAAAGAGATATATGAACAAAAAAAATTAGAAGCAAAACAAAGATGTATGAATTCTTGAGTTATATAGACTCTCTGAGTTGCACCACGAGATGTGTTGTACAAAAACTTAGGTTGCACAACAACCCAGGTTACGCCACATGCCATGTTGCGCAAAACTCAAGTTGGGCAACACCTCAGGTTGTGCCGCATACTGAGTTGCGTCTCAAATTAAGTCGTACAGTATTGTTTTTTTAACTGTACGTAATAATATGCGCAACACAGTTTGTAAAAACGAACAGTGTTCAAGAAAAGGGCGACCACACCCTAAGAAGGGGTGGCGCAAAGTTTGTGATACTCCACACTCTAAAAAGAGGGGCGCAAATCAATTATTGATGAAATCATCGCTCGTAAATCGAATCGGCTCGTCCTTAATCACCTTCCATTGCTGGGTTGGCTGTCTCTCGACGAGAAGAAGGCGGCGCATATTGTAGCACATGGGTAGGTGGAGCACGAGTTGAAGGGGTGGCGCTGGCCTTTCCTTTGTCAGTAGCAGTCCTTTTAGGGGCTATGTCGTCGAGAAGATGGTCGGAAAAGAGGTTTGCAAAAGTTATAGATATTTTCTCAGAAGATTAAAAGAGTAAAAGTAAAGAATCATAGTGGAATAAACGGGAATTATTTATAGCTAGAAAGTCAGAATCCTAACAGTCATCCTGAATCATGCATGATAAATCGTAATTGGTCATAACAGATTAAAAAAGACTGGCGCAACTTGACTCAGTCAATACTTTTATAAATTTCAAAGTATTTCAAAAACTTTGAAATATTTTTAAGTTTTGAAAACTTTGACGGGGGTCTTGTAGGGCCTAAAAATCAAGTTGCGCCATAAATCTACTAACCAGTTATCAAGTTGTGCCCCAAAAATCAGGTTACGCCACTGATATGAAGCCCAGAAAATAAACTGCACCGCTGAACAGGTTACGCCTGATATCAGACTGCACCCAGTCTTATTGCGCCAAAATCTACGTGGCGTCTGACATTTAGTGGCCATCATTACCTGACAACACTGACAACTGACACCACAGTGAACGAGAAAAATCTTTTCGAATCCCGTAAATTGTGCTGCTCGAGGGGAGTTGGTTGACAGCTGTCCTGTACACTTTGTAAGTTGCACCTAGGCGCAATCCAAAGAAAATCTTTAGTTGTGCCTAGGTGCAATCTGAATGACTTCTGCTCAAAAGCTGCCACGTGTTTAGGTACGGCTCAATCAGGCGCAGTTGACCAAAGCTCGCGCAACCTGATAAAGTTGAGACAATTTTCATTTATAAAACAGGATGACATGGCGCACATGCCACTAATCTCTCAAGACGTGTCTACTATCCTGTACACGACCACGCACATCTCAATCACATAATGCCACGCGTCTAAATACAGTTAGTACACGACTTATAACCGAATGAAAGTTGGTGCACAGGAGGTTGGCGCAATCCAGCTTCGCGCACATCAGAATAACTGCTAAAACAGTTATTTTTTGAACTCTATAAATAGAGTTTTCAATCATTATAAAATGATCAGATACATACGCACAGAGATCAAGAATCTTACAAAATTGTTGTTGCATTCTCCAGAGGCTATAATCTTCAAGTTCACATAGTCCAAGGGATAAAGTGATCGTCTTCTGATCAGATTCCTATAGTTGTGCTTCTCCAAAATTTATTGTACTTTGTACTATTCTTTTACAAGTTTGGAATAAAAACTTTTTTATTTTTGCAAACAAGCTTGTGCCTGGTTCGCCACAACAACCACTTCAGAAGTAGGTGTGTAGGTGGTGAACCACTCCTTGCTGGAACAGACATAACAAGTGGCGCCGGTGTCTACCCACTAGTCAGAATCAGCCCCAACCGTAGTGACCTGCGCAATCATAGCAACAACATTAGTGATCATTGAGACCTTACTAGGCTCACCTTGCTCTGATTGCTTGGCCTTGGATTTGTATTCATTTTTGAAGTGGCCCTTCTTGCCACACTTGAAGCAAGCCAAATGGAACTTTGGCTTCTTTTGCTTGAAGGAAGTTCCCTTGACTTTCAGATTGTCAGGGTCCTTCTTCTTGTTGTGGGAAGCCGTTTGCTTTCCCTTTGGTTCCCTGGTATGAACCATATTGGCGTTAGCCAATTGCTTGGACAATGCGTCCACTTTCTGTTGAGCCCGCATCTGGTCCTCAATATACACTTCCTGTAGGAGATCTTCGAGAGAAATCTCCAACTTTTTTCTATACATGTTTGCATAGAACTTGTTCCACCCAGCAGGGAGCTTAGAGACGATCCCACCAACCACAAACTTGTCGGTAAGGGCATCGCCTCATCCTCCAACTTCTGTCGCAGCTTCAGGGACTCCTTCACCTGCGACAGCATTGGCTTTTCGTCTTCAAAGAACCACTTGTGATATTTCTCAACAAGAAATATCTTACTCCGATTCTTATCTTCGTCACAAAGTTTCTCCAAAGACTCCCAAATCTCTCTGGCAATAATCTTCTTTGAATAAGATTCGGCAAGGGAATCTTCTATAGCATTTATGATCATAAGTCTGCAAATGCTATTGTCCCTTCTTCACTTGTTCTGGTTCTTAGAAGCCATAGCGATTGCGGCTGCAGATCCAGTTTTTGGAACAGTAGGTTCCTCCTCAATCAGCACGTGATCAACATCAGAGAACTGAAGATTGAGAAAAACCTTTCTTTTCCAGATTTAATAGTGCTCACCATCAAATTGTTCTAACTTAGAGAAGTTAGGATTGATTAGCGAAGCATGAAAGTTTTTCATCGTAGCAATTAAGCTTTGAGATTGTTATTGTCGAGGCACAATTTTCGATGGAAAACTGAGAAAATAAAACAATTGTAAAAATAACGTTTCAACGCAACACTTCAAAGAAGGTGCACAACAGAGATCCTAGGAGGATTCTGGATTACGATAATCTAAAAAGGTTTCGTAATAGTAGCAAACGACAGTAGCCCTTCTAAACAAAAGGTACGAATCGAAATGCTAACAGCAGCAGCGATGACAGGCGAAAGATGAAAGATGGCCTGCTGGGGTGAATGATCACCGTTGCTCAAAGTTTAATTCGCCCCACACGAACAGCTTCCAGGAACCAGCAAGTTCGACCGAGAACTTAGGAACACTTTGCTCTTCTGACTCCTCGGAAGGCGCACGGACTCCTGCACTAAGTGGCGCTGATGCACTGCTTCTCTTCACTCTCAAACTCTGTGGAAACACGTAAGGAATGGTGCTAAAAAATACTTCTGCCTTATGTGAATTCTGAACTTATATATTGAGAGAGAGAGAGAGAGAGCAGAAAAATTTATATAGCCTCGCTCTATAACCGTCCAGTTAGCAACATGTTCGGGATGTAGGAAGAAACCGTCCCGAACATATTGCTGTAACTGCTCATTCGTGCACATACACGATCTGAGTCAAAGGGCGCACAACGCGCACTATTTGTGCCACTTGCGCAACGCGCACAACTTGCGCCAACGTGCGCCAACAGGCAGCGCCACTGGACGCGCAACTTAAGTGCACTATGCGCCTAGCGATGATGCTGACGTGCTAAGTGCAAAGTGCGCCAACAAAACGCCTCATGAGCCCATGAGTCCGAGTCCGTGTCCGAGTCCGGGGCTTAGCTCCAATGGAAATAAATTTTCCAAGAGCAAAAAGCATGAATGCTTTCAATTGTTGATTTAGCATTTTTTTCATTAGAAAAGTAACCTCACATGACACACTCATGTGCACCTCCACACCACATGTGCATCTCTAAAAGAGTATAGCTAATATATAGAGATACACCTCCTTTGGCCTAGCCGATGTGGGACTAAAGTTCCAAAACAAAAAAGGCCAAAACCCAACAGATGATGGGTGCAGTGCAAGTACGGTCCGTAGGAGACGGGAGCAGTGTTGTGCGATTCAGATGGTGCGTGGATGCGATGCATGTGCGGTGCTAATGCGACTACGGTTGCGTGAGGCCTCCGAATGTGGATGGTGCAATCGCGCCAGGATTGTATATATCGACCTTCGGAATGGATTAATTGTAAGCCTTCGGGCTTAATTCATAGCCTCTCAAAAGAGCCTGAATAAAAATTATCTTCAAAATATACATACATATATATATATATATATATATATATATATATATATATATATATATATATATATATATATATATATATATTCTCCCGGGGGGAGCCCCGTGGAAGTCCTGTCGCGCCTCAACCGTAGGAACGAGCGTGCGGGAGAGAGAGGGGAGGGTTGCGTGCTCGATCCAACGGCCAAGACATGACTTCCTCCGCAGGACCTTTGAACCACATCCTCTCTCTCTCTCTCTCTCTCTCTCTCTCTCACACACACACACACACATATATACACACACAAAGACACAAAGAGAGAGAGAGAGAGAGAGAGAGAGAGAGAGAGAGAGAGAGTACCCATATAGCATTGATAGGAAGCTGGGGGAGGATTTTGACACGATTTCAAATCAAGTCCAAACAAAATAAAATATGGAACGGATACTGGAACTTAGGCTATCTCCAATAGAAATTTCTATCTTTTCTGTTTCTATGGTATAAATTAATTTTATAAAAAAATTTAAATAAAATTTCTATTCTATGTGGCGACGATGTGTATACATGTATATATACCCGACTAAGATTGATTTGGGGTGGCAGCATATTAATCGAAGTCCACTTACGTCCAGATAGCGCCGTGTGGTGTGCAGCAAAAGAATGGTCCCCGTAATTACTTACAATTGCTCGTCATCGATCGTCATGCAAAATTAAGCCCCGTCGCCTAGCTAGCTGGTCACAGGTCACAAATTGGCCGTTCATGCAGAATCAGTCTCAATTAAGCTTTGGACGAGTCCGATAGCTACTCGAGAATCGAGATAGTTGCTTGCTAACAGAAAGGAGGTTTCTCGATTCATGACACACGCACACATATATCTCTATCACGAACGCTACGTTATGTACAACATAACACTGT